>JAEIGR010000012.1:1737500-1930000 GCA_018904305.1 Scaptomyza montana
TGCTATATTCGTATTTCTGGCGATTTTAAGTAAGTATCTGTTACCGACGAAAGACTCTCTGTTTTACATCATACGTCATTGTAAGTAGCTTAGCAAAATAGACGTTAGATATGCCTATCTTTGGAAGGAATTTGATGAAGCTTCGAAGGAAATCAAGGTCGTTAAAACACCAATGGGCCTGTTTTATTATCATCGTCTTTTATACGGAATTGCAAGTGCTCCAGCAATCTATCAATGATATCTCGGACAAATTCCAAAAAGAATAGAAGGTTGTGGCAACTATTAAGATGGCATCATCATCTCAGCACCTAAAAGCAAGGAACATCTGAGCCTATAAAGGTTTGTATACAGATGATTTAAAACCACTTTAAATGTTCAACAATATTAATAGACACACAAGCAGAAATTTGATGGCAAGCGAATTGCATTGAAGAAGGTTAGATCTACGTCTAAAAAAAACCATGTTGATAAGGCGAAATAATTCATGTGGGTTGCAATTGAGAATATATAACTTTTTAAAATACTTTCAATATGGCAGACAACTTGGATATAACACCATAATTTATATGTATCGGGTAAAACAGTTGAGTCAAACGAAAAGTTCAATAATTTAAGAAAGGGTTTTCACAATGAATCTGCACAGTATCTAAGTATACAACCTGGCACCAGATTAGAACCAAGCAGATTTGTTTCATCTCGAGGTTTGTATCTTGTGATTTGTGTATATATTTTGCTGGTATGTGTTGTGCTGTCAGGAATTTGTGTATGTAAAGAAGATGTCCAAAATAATATATTTTTGAATCGAAAAGTTTGATTTTGGTAGAGTTTTCCTTTCTTGTCTAACTAAGTCTCAAATTTAATCGAATAATCAATTTAAAACAATTTAACACCAACTGCAACGTGCACTTTTTGAAGATCTTTTAGAAACTCACCTTTTAAGAACATTCTGGCCTCCCGCACTGGTACACAAGATTAAATGAATCTGCATATGCCCTACTTTAACTTCTTGAAATCATGCATCACGAACATAATATTCTAAGTCAGATGCGGTTAAACAACGCTCAGGACTATCAGAGCTGGAGTACCACAAGGCAGTGTACTTTGTCCTATTTTATAAACCTTGTACACAGTCGCCATGCCCATCTACCGTAACGGTAACCTGATTGCAGCCACATACGCTGACGACACCTATTTTTTTACCAACGCCAGCAAACTAATACAACAGCAATTAAATATGCTCGACGCATGGCTGAAAAGGTGGAACATTAGAGTTTATCAGGATAAATCCACACAGCTCCTTAGCACACCTAACGACATTATTGTTATATGTATATATTTTTACAGCTATAACTGTAGTTAGTCGGCGCGCCCAATTGGGCTAAATGAATCGAAAACAAGGACACGAAGAGGTTCCTGGCTTTCCCCGTATACCTCAATAAAAAACATGAAGAAACAAGTAAATCAAAAAAAATTTTGAGGACATGTTTTATTCGCGTTCTTGCATAAATTTCTTATCGATTTTTTACAATCATCCATGCAATACCTTAATATCAAACAAGTTTTTGAAATTTAAAAAAAAAAAACATAAAAAAGTTTAAATAATAAAAAAAAGACCATAAAAAAAGTATGCCTTGGTCGGAGTTCGAGCCCACGACCTTCGGCCTGTTATTAAAAACATGTATTGTCATCTGAAACACATCTTTGGTGAAAATTTCAGAGCTCTAGCTAGTTGGGAACTTGGTGAAAATTTGACAACAAGTATCCGGTACAAACAAACAGACAGACAAGTCAAGTTATATAAAAACATGCAAAAAACAAACACTGAATCCAATATTATTGATAGCCCAAAATCTATATTGCTGATTCGAAAGGGCGTCATTTCAACTCAATTAAAAAGTGCTCCCGAACGTATGCCGTGTATTGACTGCCTTTTCCAGCTAGACTGGCAATTTGGCAAACGCTTTATTTTAACCTAAAATTGAACTGTCAGTTCTAGCTTTTATCTCTCTACTCTAGCAAAATTTATTGACGTATTGGCTGCTTTCAAGCGACACTAGATTTTGGCACGAATTTAGACCGAATTTAGGCCGGCGTGTGAACGCGAACAGCAGGCAGAAAAGGCAGAAAAAGAATATAAAAGCAGGCTGCTCCGATGACAGTTGCCTGCCCTTACTGAATATGCAAATGGAATGAAACAAAAGCTGCCTTACCATGGAGCACATGTGCGTTTTAACAGCGGATTTTCAAAATTGCACGTCGCTTTTTTTTATGGCCGAAGTTTTCGGTAACGGTTTTAGTGTACTGTGTGCTGAGAAGCGAAGGGCTATGGAAATTTATTGTGCGACACGCCAGTGAAAATAGTTTTAGAGAGTGCGTTTCATGACGTTGGAGCTAAAACCCGCTAAAATGTGTTAATGTGCGAGATTCGCTTGGCGACTTTTGTTAGTGCCTGACGTCACTCTGAAATTCTAGTTAACGCCACAGCCTGAAAGTATGCAGCGGCAAAATTGTGTTGGCCTTGTTTGCCGCTGCGTGCTGGTTTGCGAAGGCATTGGAGCATGAAGGCGTGGTCCACTCTCCCACCCACACTCCAGCACAAAAATTGCAAAGTGTAAAATGTGTTAAGCCAACTGAAATGGGGAAACAAAAAAAAAAAAAAATCTAGGGTTCTCCATCCACCATTTGGAAGCTTAGCACTTTTGTTTGCTTATGTTGCTGCCCTGCGACTTAGTTTTGCTTTGATGGATGTAAAACCCCATTGTGTGTGCACATGTGTGCAAGTGGTGTGCGTGTGTGTGTGTATTTGTGATTTCTTGCTGGATTTATTTGTGGCAGCACAAAGATTTTTTAATGGCATCTTTTGTAGCTATTTTTTATGCCACAATGAAAACCCAAACCCATTTCATAAGTGCTCATGTGTGAGTTAAACACTTGATATGGGTGCAGACGAGGGTGGCTTAAAAACTCTTTTGAGCACAAATAAACTTACCACATTGTTGCTCTTTCATTCAGTTCGCCACCCCACCGACTTCTTCCCGCCTGCGAAACGTCTAAGGCAGTGCGCACTCAAGCAAGGTGTTTGGCTGTTAAATTATATAACAATGCATTGAACTGTAAAATACGCTGCTAAGTGCTGCTGCTTAGTGCGAAGCTTCTCAAAGCTGCCTCCGGTAAATGCCATAAATGGACAGAACTCACCAATAACACACATGCGAGAAGGGTGGGGCTGGTTTTGCTGTCATAAAACCATTAGATAGCTTAATTATGGCACGGAATTAAAGAGCTTTCAATTTCTGCGTAAATTGTTAAGCTACCAAACTTACATATTAAAAATCGCATTTAAAAAAATTGTTTTATTTCATTAAAATCTGTTTCTTCTTGAAAAACTCAGAAAACTTCACGAAAATCTACTGTGAAAATAGTTAATTTTATCTTGCGGGCTTTGACAATGAATTTAACCATATGAAATGTTGATTCAACTAAAAACATAGTTACACAGTATAATACATAATCAATCAAAGTGCGTGCAATTTAAACAATGTTCAATTTAAGGTTTATACATATTTAATTCAACTATAGAGCCTATAGTATAGACACATATTCTAAAATTATTAATTATATGTATAAAAATAATGCTATAACAAGAAAGTGTTCCATTCAATACTAACGTAGTTAATTCTTACTTTCTTTATTTTAAGAATGAGAATAATGCCTATTAAAATTAAAGAATAAACATCGTAATTTCGACCCGAAGCTTATCATACTAACTCCAAGCTAACTAACTGCATAAGAAATATGTTCGGCAACAGCACAATGGCATCGGCTTAGTGAACAAGAGACCGCAAGTTAGAATCCTGTTCGGTAAGTTTGATCCAATTAATTTTCATTGTATTTCTAACAATTGCAATAATTAAGAGGAATTAATGCGAGTGAATACAAAATCGCGAATGCCATACTTCGTTTTAATGTACCCGAGATATTAACATAAGAAATTTCATATTAAATTTATGTATAACTATTAATACGCCTACCTAAATACCTTAAATTACTACATGCGATAAATGTTGATTTTACTATTTCATATTAATTCTTGATTTCATATGTCAAGTACGGCATACTCATATTGGGTATCAAATAGTTGAATTAACTATCAATTTGCTTTTTTGTATTAAATTTTTCTGAGTGTATGATTAAACCAGGGACTACAAAAAACATATTGATTTAAAAAACTTACGGAGAACTTCTTGTTTCAGTCAAAAAAAGTCAGTTTTAGAAATATTTACTCGATATATACTGTAAATAATCACAAAAATATAATCAAATAGCCAGCATTTGTCCCGTCTAACTATCCTAATTACATATATCAAGGTCGACCACACCCAGCGCCGTCTGTTGTATACCACACTAAACAAAAATTCCTATAAAAAATAAGCAAAAATTTGTATAAATAATGAAAAACCAAACTTCGTATTAAGATAAATGTAAATGTGAAAATTATGCAGTGCCTGCGCCCTATTTATAAAACTAACAACAGCGCATAAACAAACATTTGGCTTGAAAGTGGGCTTAATATGAATTACCCAGAATATAGTGCGCAGTTAATTAAAACATAATGAGCATTTAACATGCAGCCAAAGAAACTCTGCCTTTAAAAATCAACTTAAGCATAGTGTATATTAAATGTACGCGTGCTGTCATAATAAAAATAACTCACTCTCGAATACTTTGTGATAAATGCTTTAATGTGCAAAAAAAAAAGGACTTTAGTGAAGAAAAGAGATACCTTGCACTCAGATTTAATGGAAATACGGATTATTGCTGTACTGACCCTCAATAAAATTACTAATAAACTTAATATATTAGGCAACGTATGACGATTTTTTTTTTTATACCCTTCACATGTGAATCAGGGTATATTGACTTTGTCATAAATCTGTAACGCCTTAAAGGAATGATGGGAGACCCCATAAACTATATATCAAAATGATCAGGACGAGCTCAGGAATTGATTCCCCGTCCGTCCGTCTGTCCGTCTGTCCGTCTGTCTGTTTCAACACGATTTCCGGCCAAACTGCTGAACCGATCTTGATGAAACTTTCACAGATTTTTGAAGGAATTTACGACATACCACCATACAAATTTCATATCAACACGATTTCGGCAAACTGCTGAACCGATCTTGATGAAACTTTCACAGATTGCTTAGATAATGTGGGGTTTTTTTAAAATAAAATTTTATTTCTGTTCTACGCATAGCCACCTACAAAATTAAAAAGTATACATGTCAATTGTTGTTTACAGTAATGACGCTCAAGAGTAAAAATATTAGAAAATTACCAACAACTACGAAAAAAGAGGAAGCATTGATTTGGCTGTGTGAAGGGTATCATAGTCTTGGCATAGCCAAAATTAACTATGCGCCACTATGTTTTTAAATTCAGAATGTTGGTTAGGATTCACTCTTCAATAGTGTTAATGTTTCCAAAAGTGTTACGTAGATTTTCAAAACGCATGCCAAGCAATCTATAACATTCATTTTGACAACTTCGACAGACCCTTCTAAATATTTTAATTGATCGCAGGGTATAATAACTGCTGGCGCAATTCAAATTCAATTCAAATCGAAACAAAGTAACTTTGGTTAGACATACTTATGTGTCATGTACGTCTGTTGCAGGGAACGTCAGCTATGGGGTTGCCTTGTTTCAGGGGAACGCAGCCTCCCCAAACATGCGCCCCTCAATTTAAAGATAACTTTTTCTGACTCCCCCGTTCTGTTTGCGTTCAATTGTTTTTATCAGCTTACATTAGAAAAAAAGAAGGAAAAAACCCCAACGACAAACAAATAAAAGTCTTGATGGGTTTTTTTTCTTTTACTTTCAAATGCTCGCAGAGATTTAGCTGTGATTTAGCCAGCAATCGCTAAAAAACACATAAATTTTTTGCCTGCTGGCTTTCAATTTTATTGGCACTGGGAGGGTGGCCACAAAAAAAGGGGCGGAATCGCAGTCAGATGGCTTTGTTTTGCCTTTTGTATTTGTTTTTGTTTCGATTTGTTTCTGCAGTAGCTTAAACTAAGATGAGTGCAAAGCTTCGACATAGTTGAAACTTTCCTCATTAAATCGGCAATGAAAGTTGGTATTGAAAGGATAGCTACTAAATGTGATAGCTATGCTATAAAATAAGATTCTTATGTAATAACGAAAATTTAAAAAATGAAATGCATATTAAGAGTACGGATATATTAAAAACAATAAAATGCAAACAGCGGACTGAAAATTTCCAATAAGCAAATTATGTCAAACCTTATAAAGTGGTAAAGTGGTTGGAAAACTAACTTGGTTGACGATTAGTAACCTTTGTTAAAGTAACTTTAATAAACGTATACAAATTGTTACCACTGTCACTTATTTTGCTTGATTCAAGATACTTAAGTGCGAACATATGCGATCGTCTAGCATCATATATGTATATATATTATTTTTGCTAGTGACAGGAGCGACAGGCAACAGACAACAGAATTTGTGGCTCCATTACTCATCTGACAGCTGCGGAGAGAGTGACGCTCATTTTCTTATGGATGTTGCCTGGCAAGATGATGTTTGCATTTGTGAAAGTGTCTGCAGCAATGAAATATAATGAATGATGTCACAAGGCACGAGGCAGCTTGTCAAAAACATCTGAGGTGCACACGAGAATGCTACATCTGAGTATAACTGTCAATGGGGCATTTACAGCAGTCAGCAAAGAGAAAATAAAGAAGCAAATGTAGACAATGATAATGATTGTTGGCACAAAACTTCCCTTGCTGTTATTCTAATTCAGCAACTGACAGATGAGACAATTTGTCATTTGATGCAGACGCGACACCGGCAAGAGCCAAAACTACCAGCAATTGCTGACAATGGCAGCCAAACAAGCAACTAGTCTACGACTAAGTGTCCCATGTGTGTAAGGGAGGCGACGCATTGATTGGCAAAGCTGTGCGCAGCTGTTGCAGCAAAGTAATAATAGAGCCAAACAAAAGCAACACAAATAAAGCTCAAATACCGCTATGCAAATAACTGCGAGCATTTATTTTCGTCCCTTTTGGGGGCGGCTTTAAAAAGCGGCTTTAATAGCTGGCGAAATAGCTGCAGGCGCAGTAAAACGGCCACAAAGGCGATTATGCATAACGCAGAACGGCGCAAAAGCGAGCACTGAATAATTATAAAATGTCAAGGCAGTCACACACACACACAAACACACTCATAGCACACGCATGCCATTCATGAAATGTATAAAAATGTAATGGCATTTAAGTGGCCGTCGGCGTCGTCTCTTTTATTTTCCAACGCTGTTGCTGCTGCTTCTGTTGCTGTTGCTGTTGCGAGCAGCAAGGCGCAATTAATATTATGGCGTGGCAGCAAAAGTTGATATGCCACAAGACTCACACCACCTCAGCAACCGACTGACTGCTGGCCGCCGGCACAGGAAGCACTTAGCGTCGCAACATGCGAAATAAAAAACTGTGTTGCCCGCTTTTTGGGGCAGCAGCCATTGAACTTGCGACAACAAACAGCAACAGCAAGACCAACAACAAAATGAAATGCCATCTAAATAATAAAAATGCTAAAAATTTATAAGTGCTTGCTATAATTTATAACCTGCTGCCCCTCTCCATCCACCGTGTCCATCCAAATTACCTTTGTTGGCTCTAACTTTCTTATCAGCAAAGACGTTTGTCAAAGCTGCAATTTAAAGTTAAACAAATTTATTTATATATGCATAATATATTATTAATGCTCATACATACATATATCGCAGACAACGGCACTCTAATTGAGCTAATTCTTTTGCCAACTGTAGCTTCGAAGCCGCTTCAAGCTGTTAGCTGCGAATTTCCCGGCTTATGCAAATAAATAAGCGAAACGTACGTGACCAAGTGCGTAATATGCAAAAAGTTGAGCAGCTTCAATAGCAAGCAGCTCCAAGTCATCATTACGCTCTGCGAATTTCAAATGAATGTCAGCCAAAGGACACAAAAACACACTCGCACACGACATGTAGTACAATTCTTGTGAGACAAGGCAAATGGCGTGGAGTATGCCAGCCATGTTGGCGACAGTATTTGCATTTATAAACAGACTAGAGATGAGTGCGTGTCATGTTGAACGATTACATATATTTATCAGTAACTATAGTTTCAAATTTTTTCAACCACAAATATATCTCTTAAGTGTGTATATCTTATTCAATATAAATAGATAAATTAAAACCCGTTTTTAATCTACAAAAATCGAATATTAAGCTTATCGCTTATTACAACGCGAATCGTTAAATAATTTGTTTTACTTATCGCCATAAATACTAAAAAATCTATGCAGCTAGTTTATAAGCTCAGCCACAAAACATGTTGCTACCAGATACGTATGTATATGGAGAGACCACATAAAGAGTAAAAGGACCCAGCTCAAGTTGAAGTTTGCATTAGCTACGCACATAAACAATACATTTATTAATCGTTAATCAGACCGTGATAAACGTATGACAGTCAAATCTGAGGCATGCCATTGCTGATTCTAACATATTAATAATTCTAACTGTCCATATCAAAAAGAGTAACGAGGTCCTTACCCATTGTAAAGAAAACAATTGAAGAATTGGGCAGACGTTGCTTTTACCAGTTGGAGAACTACGGAAACATAACTGCTATCCAACTTTTGGACAACAGTCAATACTGATCAAATTTCTCTTCAAATAATCTTAAGGTATTTCTATTCTCATTGCATTTATGCCTGTAGCGCTTCTTCTAAGAATTGTGTTGGCAGATTTTTTTAAATAATAATAAATTAAACAAAAAGGTATTCACGAGAAAAGAAACAAAGTATTAAGTTCCTTGACAAAAACACGAACCCAACACTAAAACCTTAGAAACAAGCAGCGGAAATTTAACATCCGCCACGCCCATAACGAACATTATCATGCTCTTGCTCTTTCTGCCTCTTTGTTAGGCAAAAGTAAAAGTTTGCATTTAATTTCACAATTTATTTTCATTTGCAGGCTCTCGCGTTCCCTTCCTGCAATTAAGCGAGGGATGCAAAAAGTCTGGTCAAAATATGTTAGCAATTAGGCGACGCATTCAGCAAATGGCAGCGAGAGAGAACAAGTGGCCGAGTGCCAGTTGGCAACGCTTAAGGACCATTCCCCAAAGCGTTGCATGCATCATGATGGTGCCAAATGCAAAAGTCGACTCCCAGCGCAACACGGTGCGTATGATTGATGTGGCTGCTCCAGCAAATGTGAGTGTGCTGTGTTGTGTTGCAAATGCCGCAAATGTAATTTGTGCGTCTCTTTGGGGAACCGAAGTTGCGCTCTGGCAGCGACTTTGACTGATGACAACAAACTTTGCATAGTTGTATCGTTGTGGCAGCTACTTAAAGCTTATGGAGCGCTTCTTAAAGCCAGTCGCATCGATCTTCATTTCATGGAATTCAATCAAGTTTTTCCATTTGCTGGCAAATTGAAAACATATGTTTCTATACACAGACACCCACATACAGGCCCAGCGTTTGTACTCATATGACGATGATGCGACCAAGTAAAACAAACGTAGCCATAAAACAAACAGACTTGAGGCACAAACTCAGTGCACAACTTGCAAACACGGTAAAAGAAAAGCTACTTAAAAATGTTACACACGTACAGCCAATTGAGCTAGCAGCCCAAGACATTCACACATACACAAACACACACGTAAACTCAGAAAGAGAGAGTCAACAACTTTGCCGACAACGTCGCCGAATTCTCTAGAGTCTATGTGAGTCCAAAAACCGAAGGCAACTTCATCAAGCGCTTTGTTATCGTCTCAGCAGAATCCGCAACATTCTCATCTTTATCATCATGATGATGATGATGATGATGATGACGATGAGTCTCATCAGTGGCGGGCAACATGTCTGAGGCGTTTTGCCTCTGCCTCACATCGTTCACACTCACACACACTTACACTTACTTACTTGTACATGGCACCAAGCTCAACTAAATTTCACGCAATCACAACTACACACATTTTCACACAAGCCCAAGCACACACACACCAACACACACACGTTCTAAGCAGTTCTTGTTTGCTGACAGCCTAATAAAATATTTAGTTGGTGCTCATTGATAAGTTTGCAGACACTGCAGACAAGGTTCACAGTTCTTTCGTCTGCCTTGCAGTGGCTTTTGTGGTCTCTTTATATGCTCGTGTCTGACATTTGTGGCAGGTGTCATTCACTCGCTTAGCTAATCATTACTTCAGGACTATAGCTTTTGCTTTTATGTGCCATCAATTTTATTAAACGCCCATCAAACAACCGCTCAAAACACGGAAATAATGAAAAATGCAAAACCAATATTTAAAATGCCATCAAATCAAACAAAGTGTAACACTGCTTTTGTGTGTGTGTGGGTCTAAATTGAACTGAATCCCCTCGCTTAGCATCCTTTTCGGAGCATAAACAACGTTTAATATCTCATCAAGTGTTACGCTTTACGACTACTTAAAAACACATAAAAATTGCGAAGCAAAATCATCGTTGAAAGCCATAAATTCTTCTTGCATAGAAATGAAAAGCTAGAGGGTGAAGTTGTTGCTTTTTTTTGGGAACGGGCCAGAAAACCAGCAAAAACGAAAGCAAATATAAAAGCGAAACGGAAAAAGCAACATCAAATACGAATATAAATACAAAATACAACTACAAAACAGCAACCGCATCCCTCTCGCAACGAACAGATTTAATGATGCAGCATGATTTGCGCATAAAAAATGGAGAATGGCACAGACAACAGGACCCAGAATAAAGGACCACGGACTTTGGACACCGACTCTGAGTGAGATTGAAACAGCCAGCCATTGGCAACTGGCAGTTGGCAGCTTGAAACTGGTCGCTGCCCTGCTTTGATAAACTGCACTCCCGTTCACAAATACACATATGTACTTGCGCATGCACACACCCACACATATGCACAGTAACTCTGTTTCGATGTTTTAGTACGAGCATAAAATTTTAAAGGCGTTTGCATAAGAGCAGCAACAACTCCTTGACAAAATGAAAGTTATGCGCGAACGGGTGAATAAACCCTAAGGCCGCATTCATACATTCAAGTGCACTTGAAGAAATAAATCATCACTTAAAAAAGAGTCCATAAGATATTGAAGCACGCATTTACTTTGCATTACATGTTAAATGAGAGAAATTAAATATTTAAAATAAAATATTACGCAAATACTTACGATACTAGGTAATGTATTTATTCATAAACATACAAGCCCCTAGCAACTCTTTCTTACTTCGTCCGTTAGATTTCAAAAACAAACATAAAGTTTTCAGTAATTTCGGCAATTTTCAGCTTAACTGTGCATTTAACGACCAATTACAATAAAATGTTGGCCTATTTACTTCTCAATGATTAAAAAAATAGAAGCAGGAGGTAAAAATTATATTTCATAAAGGTTGATTTCGTAACGATTTTTAATTATTATTTATATCTTTCGCATGTTTTTACCACTTTTTCCAAAGCACTAATATAAACAAGTGGAAACGTTGCAGTCGGACGCAACCGACTCTAGCTCAAAGTTTGTAAAAGTGGGGAAAGGGGGGCTGGGGGCGGTATGGTCTTTCTGAAATGTCAATTGCTATCTTCATACCAAATTTGGTGACTCTAGCTCATAGTTTGTATGAGGTAGGGAAAGGGGGACAGAATGGTTAGGCGTTGCTCCAAAACTTTGATGCAGATTGTTGGGGGTCGTTGCCAGCTATCTTCCTACCAAATTTGGTGGCTCTAGCTCCACTACTCTGGACGATACACGCATTCCCGTTTTTGACGAAGCGTTGGGGCAGATGGGTATGGCTAGGGCGTTATTGGTGGGCGTGGCATCCAATCTTTTGATGCCGTTTTTGGGGAGTCATCATCACCTATCTTGGCACCAAATTTGGTGGCTATAGCTCAAAAACTGTGGGAGATATAGACTTTTTTGACTTTAAAATGCGGGGGGCGGAATGTGTGGGCGTGGCTAGTAGCTATCTTCTTACCAAAATTGGTAGTTCTAGTTGTAAGGATGTGCGAAATATGTGGATTTATCGGTTTTGAGTTATCGAATTTATCGATTTGCCAGCCCCCCAGTTATCGTAGAACCCCCATCTTGACACTTTAATTTACTATCCCATAAATAAATAGAATTGGAAAGTTTCAAGTGGAAAAAAGTTGCGAACATACGGACGGACGGACAGACGGACGGACACCATGACGGACATTGCACAAACTCAATATACTCTTTACCTTCGGTATCGAGTATAAAAAAGTGTTCCAATTTTTGTATCTATAAACAATTATACTCTTCGTTAAGGAAAAGCTCTAAGCATTCTAAAAAAAAAAAACTATTCACTTGAACAATTGCAAAACTTATTTTATGTTTTTCGGACTGTAAAAAAAGTAGCTTGGTGGCTCTATTTAATTTATCGCAGTTGTATAATAATAAACTCTTCACCTTTGGAATCGAATATAAAAACAGAAGCAAAAGCAGCTAAATTAAGCAATTATGGCACTAAATATGATAATGCTTTAGATTATAATTTTAATTGAAAACTAAAAAGTAACAATTATAAATACATTAAACTAGAATTTTTTTCTTTTCAGCAATTTTAATTTTTTATGTGTGACAGCAATATGTTCTATATGCCCGCTTACTAATAACTATGTAAGTATTTTATGTTTTAATCTTAAACTGAACATAAAATGTCAGACAAACTTAGGGCATCTTTCTTATATTGACAAACATTGTCTGCTAGAACAAGAATCGTAGTTTTAGTCGGTACAGTACTGTTAAATTGTGCACGTTTAGTGCAGTAGAAATTAAGGTTTATGATCCAAAGCGATGTCTTTAAACCATTTATATATGCTCTTGATTTGAAAAAGTGGCCCAGGCCAAATGCTGTTTGGGTTCCTGGATGGTCAAATCAATATATATCATAGCTTCTCTTATATGGTTAGTTTAAAAAACAAATGCCTAGTCGCCCTTATTATGAGGCATGACGTTTTTCTTTCAAAAAGCTTTTAGAAACGATTTTTTTTTAATAAACTACACATTCAGTAAAACGAATGGACAATTAAAAATGCATTATTGTTAAATTTAAACAATTTTCATCGCTAGTTATTATTATACCTTTTTTTTTTTTAAATATGTAGAAAATAGGAATATTGTCGACCCAATTGATTTTAAAGGCAAGGAAAGGCATATTGAATTCTGTTATGGTAAAGAACTTTTACAAAGCCACAAAAAAATATTTTATCTGTATATTAAAGGAACTATTAACACATTATATCCTCTAACAAAAACAAATAGCTAATGCCAAGATAATAAGTATATATTAAAATGTTTAAAATTTATGGTATCTGATTTTGCCTTTTCACGGTATTTTCTAGTCTATCAAACTCCGCCATATGATTTTACCAAATTTGATTAGAAAAAACAAAATTAAATATTAAACAACATTCGCCTAATATCAATCAAATGGACAAGTCGAACTTTCAATACTTGTAAGTATAAGCTATACGCAAGTAAGTATTTTGTTCAATATCAAAACTATTTATATATCTATATATTCAACTAGGGCATCTTTATGAAATTTACAAATATAACTTGCGAAAGTAAGGATGATACGGTGCTCACAGTCGAATACTGCTACATGCGGCAAGTGGACCGTCTGAAAAATTTTATCAGTCTTCGTTTTACGTTGCTTCAGCCAATAGATCATGAATATAAGGTACGAATTTATTCATATCTTAACTGAACTTTTATTTTAATCGAGCTGCAGTTTAAAGGCAGATTCATGATCAACAACAACGGTTGGAAGCCTTTTCTTTATAGCGTTAACATTGAGATGTGCAGTTTTTTTAAAAAACAACATAATGCTCTTGCTAAATTGTTTCTAGGATTTACGAAGGGTCACACCAATATGAATCATAGCTGCCCCTATGTAAGAACATTTATCTCTTATTGATCCCTTATTTATATTTAACTTCTGCTTTTCAGAATGAGAAGTATTTAACTTTTGATAATATCGTGAACACGGATATATCGAAAAACCTGCAGGGCATACCGCTGGGCAAAGGACACTATGCGGTATATACCACCTGGTCCTGCAAAAATGCTACACGTGCTCATGTTAACATTTACTTTGAAGTTGTCTCTTATTAGCTATTGAAAAAATAATGAAAATATGTGACTTTGTTATATCGAAATTCGATCAATTAAAAAAATAAATATAGTGGAAACGTTGCAGTCGGACGCTACCGACTTCGTTATACTCGATACCTGTTTAGAAACGGGTAAAAAGAGGCCTGATTACAAAAGATAGGGGTATGCGCCGCGTTAAAAGATTGGCATCCAAAATTTTGATGTAGACCATCTATCTTCCTCCCGAATTTGGTGACTCTACCGTGACTCCAAAATTTTTGATGCAGTTTTTATGGGGGACGCCAATAGCTCCTTACCGAATTCGGTAACTCTAGCTGTAAGGATGTCAGAAATATGTGGATTAATCTATTTTCAGCTAGCGAATATATCGATTCCTCAGCCTCCCAGTAGGCGGAGAAACCCTATCACAAACACTTTGTCTGTCCCGCATATACAAAAAGATTAACTATGTTTCAGGTACGGGTGTCGAAAAAAGTAGCATTCATACAGACGGACAGACACCATGACGGTCATTGCACAACTCTTCGAGAATCGAGTAAGAAATCTAAGAACATTTGTTCTTATATTTTGTCTCAATGCTTAAGTCTTACGTGCAGTGATGTAAGTTAACAGTCATAACGAGAGGGACTTTCTCGAGCCTGCAACCAGTTAAGGCCGAAGATTTGTCCTTCTGTTTCACAGCTGACATTCTCTCAACGTTACCTCAACGGAAGACATATTGAAGATACATTTATCTTCTGCAGTGTCATTTAATATACTTGCATATTTTCAGAAAATAACTCCTCTCTTTTTCTGACTGACAAACTGACAACATATCACAAACATTTTGCAAATTTCTAAGCCCAAAAAGTGCCAGTCACAGTCTGGCAATCAAACGTCAAAGCAGACAACTAAACCATCCATCCATCTCACTGAGTCTCCTTAACAAACTAACTAAATATTTAATTACTGGCATTTTGTTTTAACGCTCGCGGCTAATTTTCTGTTCAACAAACAATGTGTAGTATTTTATATACAGAGTCTGATTCTGACGCCAACTCTAAGTCAAAGTTAGGGCTGAGACCAACAATCAGTCAACATGCTTAAATATTCAAACCGTATATGCAAACAAAGCGATTCCTTCAATAGTTTAGTCTAGTTAGTCTAGCTCATAGCTCTTGTAATTTTTGTTTTGCAAATTAAAGTTCACAATCATTGCGTAAGTGCTTGATTTGAGAGAAAGGTTATTAGCTATACACTGTTATAAAACTTAAATAGACATATTTAAAAGAAAACCGATTTATCAAGTTGGCAGTATACTTGCATTAAGATCATTGGACGCGCTTTCTTGAGAAATTTTAAATATATTTAATACTTACATTTATATTAATTGCTTACGTTAGACATACACTATTTTTTGTACCCTGTAATTCTAATATTTGACCAAAGGGGGATATTCCTAACATTCTCGATTACTAAAAACAAGTAAGAAGGCTCTAGTCTCGTAGTCGCATAAATCGATAGATATGTGTTAAATCAACCGGTATTCAAGAGAATTGTTGTGATAAAAATACACTGAACTCTCTTATCTTATCTCTTTTTCTTTCACTGACTTTCCCGCTCTGTCTGTTTTTATTGCGCCTGTTCATAACAACCGATCTCAATAATAATATTTGTTGTGGGATGCTTTTTTATTATCTGGCAAAATGTATAAGCAAACCCCAATATGATTCATTTAATTGTAGGTATTGTCAATAAACGGTAAAGTTGGTATGGATAAGACGAGAATAGTCACATGTTCTTAACAATAACATTATATATTATAACATTATACGCGATACCGAAGGTAAAGAGTATATTGGGTTTGTGCAATGGTTGTCCGTTCGTCTGTATGTACGCAACTTTTTTTGTCTTCAAGCTTGAGACTTGAAACTTTCCAATTCCACCTATTTCACATACCCTTAAAGCTAGAACTACTAAATTTGGTGAGAAGAAGCTACTAGCATCCCCCAAAAACTGCATCAAAAATTTTGGAGCCACACCCACCCATTCCAGCCCCCGCATTTTGAAATCAGAAACGCCTATATCTTCCACAGTTTTCAAGCTAGAGCTACCAAATTCGGTGCCAAGATAGGTGATGACATCAAAACTTTGGATGCCACGCCCACCCATATCACCTCCAGCCCTCCTTCCACCACCTTTTGCACATTTTAAGCTAGAGTCACCAATGTGGAAGGAAGATATTTGGTGGCATCCCCATCTGCATTAAGACAATCTTTGAGGTAATCTTTAAGGCAGGCATTTTTTTAACCGGTTTAATACAGGTATCGAGTAGACCGCAGTCGGTTGCGTCCGACGCTTGCTTCACGTTGAAGTGTATGAAATTCCCAACAGAATAGTCAGTTATCAAAACCTGATTACGGGAAAATCAGCTGGTTAATGTTTGACATATTAAAATAATCCACTTGATGTGATAGAGAAAAATATTTTTAACTATTTTTGTAGGGAGTGCTCGATTGCCTAAAGTGTAACGGATTACCCCAAGTTCAGCTTGTATTACATGAATGTGTACAGATGGTATTTAACACTGGATATCTACGATATTTTCAAATGCTATTTAGACAAATAAATATTTGAAAAAAAAAACCGTTTGCCTAAAAATGCATAAAAATATTTACAAGCTGAGTACTTGTATGAGAAAGTACTTGTTTCTCTGTGATGATTTTGAAGAGAGCATTTTGAGCGTGCTTTTTTCGCTTTATCTACGATTATTATCGCAACAACATTTATTTATCGGTACGTATGTGCATATACAGCGTAAAGAGAGGCGCCATATAAATGCGTTCTCACTCAGTAGTTCATATTTAGTTCTAGCTAAGCAGTTTAGGGGACAAGAAGCGTTCTTACCGTTTCGTGCTCAACAAAGATTGAATTTCATAAAATATGGCTCTGCTTTTGTTAGTGGCCATAGTAGGGTTTTTGATATTCGCGTACAAATGGGCAACAGCCAAGCACAATGAGTTTGCAGAGCGCGGACTACCCTATGAAAAGCCCCTACCGATTTTTGGCAATAACGCGGATGTCGTAATGAACAAGGCCTCGTTCCAGAAGCTGCTCTCCGAATTCTACTTGCGCACACGACAACAGTGAGTACTGAGCACAACCAAGTCAACAAGAGATACCGTCTGAAGTGTTATTGATTCGATATTTCAGCAAATTGGTCGGCTACTTCAACTTTCGCACACCGATGATACAAGTGAACGATCCGGAAATTATAAAAAAATTAACTGTTAAGGACTTTGAGCATTTTCCCAACCATCAACTCTTCTTTACTACCAAAGAACGTCTGGTCAATGACATGCTGAGCGTCATGAAGGATCAACGCTGGAAACAAATGCGCAACACTTTAACACCTATTTTCACATCAGCCAAGATGCGCAGCATGTTTGGCTTAATGAACGATAGTTTCGCTGAGTGCATGGAGCACCTGGACAAGATGGCAAAATCAGATGTGAAGCCAGGTCAAGGTTTTGAGCTTGAGCTGAAAGAGGTTTGCAATCGGCTGTCAAATGATTTGATTGCAACCACAGCCTTTGGACTAAAGGTTAGCTCCTACAAGACACCGAACAACGAGTTCTTCCAAATTGGTCAATCCGTTGCCTTTTTCCGCGGCAAAGCTCTGTACAAGTTTATGCTCTCCACTACTTTGCCGTGGCTATTCAAGGTAAAATATTTTACTGAGCGTTCATTTCATATACTTATGCATGTCTTAAACTTTTCAGTTACTGGGCTTCAAGATCTTTGACTCGGAGAAAACGGATTTTTTCATACGTCTCGTTGTCGACGCCATGAAATATCGTGAGGAGAACAATATTGTGCGACCCGACATGATTCAGCTGCTCATGGAGGCTAAGAAGGAGTCCACTGAGAACTGGACAGACGATGAGCTTGTAGCCCAGTGCTTCATTTTCTTCTTTGCAGCGTTCGAGAATAATGCCAGTCTTATTTGCACCACAGCCTACGAGCTGCTACAAAATCCGGAAATACAGGAGCGTCTCTATGAGGAGATCAAGGATACTCATGCCTCATTGAAGGGCGAGCATTTAAACTATGATGCGGTTACCAAGATGAAATATATGGACATGGTTGTCTCTGAATCGCTGAGAAAGTGGACTCTCGCCGCATCCACAGATCGCCTGTGCTCCAAGGATTATACTCTGTATGACGACGATGGCACCAAGATGTTTGAGTTTAAGGTTGGTGACCGCATTAATATACCCATTGTGGGTCTACACATGGACGATCGTTACTTTCCCGAGCCAACCAAATTTATACCAGAGCGTTTCAGCGACGAGAACAAGGACAACCTAGTTCCGTACACTTATTTGCCCTTCGGTACCGGACCTCGTAACTGTATAGGTGAAATACTTACTCATGCTGGCAACAAATAAATACTTAATATGTGCATTGTATGTTTTGTTGCAGGCAATCGGTATGCTCTGATGCAGGCCAAGGCTATGTTGTACAATCTTGTGCTGAAGTACAGAATTGAACGTTCTCCAAAGACAGTTAAGGATCTGATGAGCGATTCTCGTGGCTTCCAGTTGACACCAAAAAGTGGTTATTGGGTTCATTTGGTGCCTCGCAAATGAATAAAGTGAACAAAAGTGGTTGTGTTTTGTATTCACGATAAAATACACATACATACGTAAATATTTTATTTTTGATTATGATTATTCCATATACACTGACTTTAATTATAATGATGTACACTTAACTAAGCTCAAATAAAACTCATCATATGTAAGTATTCGTTTTAAACAACTCTTTGTTGGCTTCTGCATAACTTTCAATTTAAGTGCTTTGTTTTTATACGAATCACTTTTAATATTACAAAACTTTCTCAAATATTCTTGATACATTCATCTTTATATAACTCTTTCACTTTCACGCTATGGCGAAAGCGTTAACATTACATAAAACACAAAAAACAATAGAATCTTTGCCAAAAATAAAACTTGAAAGTTGACAAAGAAACTGCTAAACTGAATAGAAACCTCTTTGCATATAGATATTTATGTAGAAATTTGAATATTAATGTTACAATGTAAATCGTTAATTTTTTTGGAGGGAGGGGAAGTTGTTTTCTTTGTATTGCACATTTGCTATGCGAAGACTTTCAATCTTCTTTCGTTGTTTTATTATTGTTTTTTTTTGTTTCAACACATTATTTTTTGTTTTAAATGTACAAAAAACTTTTGTTGGCAGTTTTTAGGCTTATTGTTCGTTGATTCTGTTCCCGGTCTGGCAAAATCTTAGCTTTATAACACTAACAGACTAATAATATGAGTTTATATTTAAGTATATAATATGTATGTAAATGCATTATTGATATACTTGAGAGCTTTGTACAAAGTTTTGAATATCTGTGAGCTGGAAACTTAAAAGTTTTTAAAAAGATATGTGTTTCAAGTATCAAATGTACAAAAAAAAAGAAAATAACATTGATTAAGTAACCAGCTCACATTTTTTTTTTTAAATATATACGATGTTTGCCAATATATTTTAAGTTATAGTTATATCTTGTACACATACACATTTACAAAGTATTTGTATTTTTGTACCCTGAACCCATGAAATGAGACAAATGCTTTTCTGAAGACACCTGTCTGTTCGTCCGTAGGAGAGTGTCGAAATCGGAGACTGTAAGAGCTAGAGACTTAAGAATTGGGATTTAGGTTCGTGTATACCAAGCGCAGGTCAAGTTTATTTCAAACTATCGATAACTCTTCCGGATTCTGGTATACACATCCACTCGATAACAACACAATTATGAATTTGAAAACTTTGTGACTTGACCCAAAAACTATCGTCAAAATAGTAATCAGCTGTGAAATACGAGTACGTGAAGTACGTATACGAGTACATACACACATATATACATACAAACAATGACAGTATGCGTAATGTTTGGGGTTCAGGGTATCTCCTAGTCAATTACGCTCGAGTAGAGCCTTCTTACTTGTTATTATTCGATATGTTAATATTTACATCACGCAAGCCCCTTATCTAGACACTATATAGACGCTGTGAATTTGAGGTAGGCGACTTGCCTAGTCCAAAAAAGTTCCAGACACGCCTCAGACAGCCAGGCTTCTTCTCAGGCAACAGGCTTAAACTCTGCTCCTCTAGTATGGTGTCCAGTATATAGTAGCTGCTCAGATTTAGAGGCGGTGGCGGCAACATCGGAGGCGGTCATGATATTGTGCAGTTCTTGCTCTCGCTCATAATCGCCGGCATGCCTGACTGTGTGCCCAAGCAGCTGCCTGGTGCAGCTCCTCCTAGAGCGTGGGATGACTCACTTACATTTTGGGATAGCTTCTTCTTTCGCTCATAGGCAAGTGCATCATTTGGCACGTAGGCTACGCGCACTCCGCCGTAATGTTTTCGTGCTGGCAGTCGGTACACATAGTCGTCCATATCGCTGGAGGAGCTGGAGCTGCACGTCGAGCAGATGCTGGCCACATCACAATTGTCCAGATTGTTCAGCAGGTTCAATGTGCCAACGCCGCCGGCTCCCACCTGCGTCTGTGCATTATGCAACCTTAGATTCGTTTGATTTATTTGCATCTCTGAAGAGCTGCGCGACTGATTGCGACGCCGGCGCCGTCGTCGGGCGTTAGAATTGTCCGTGTAGCTTTTGGAGCGTGACATGGTATCCTGGACACTATGGAAGCGTACCTCCTTCAATGGTGGTCGATTATCTAGCTGCTCCTGCTGTTTCTCGCATTGCTGCTTGGCGGCAAAGAGCTGCTCGTAGCCATCATGGGGCAGGTTCAGCTCTCGAGCCGAGTCGTTATCTAGCTCCAGCTCGTTGCCTAACTCCTGAGTGCTTTGCGTCATGTCCGAATTGCTTGGAGAATTAAGATTGATCTTGTCAATGCTCTGATAGCTGTGCGAATCCTCTGCCTTCGAAAGCAACATGTCCGGCATCGAACTGGTGAGCTGGGTGTCTCCAAATATTGACTTGTCAGCAGCGCAGATGTTATCCAGACTAATGCCCAGTTCTGTCAGATCTATGGGTGGCGGATGGGCGGGGCGTGGCATACCAGGCACACAACCACCCAGAAGAAGATCAGCTACTCCCGCCGCCTCCATGCGTTTGCGCTCCTGTCGCTCCAGCAAATCTCCAGCGCTGCCCGCACTTGTTGCACTCTTGCCTGGCGCATGTCCATGACTTCCCCCATTCTTGCCACGCCCTGCTGCTCCTGAGTCGCCAGTGCGTCGGGGTGAGCGTGCAATCTGACTGGAAGTAGAGGCGCGATGAGTTGGTCGCAGCTGTGGTCCAGAGCTAGTGTCCGACGGCGTGGGTGGCTCACCCTTACTGCACGCTATCGAGCAATAGATGGTGCCACGACGTGGCAGAAATGGACGACCCAGCAGCGAGCAGCGGCAGGTGCAGCATGAGAAGCACTGATCGGTCGCATGCCAGTGCTGACCGTCATGGCTCATCTGGCCCTGATCGACGCCTATGACCTCGCCGCAGTAGTCACAGTACTCGGCGAACATGGTGTCAAAGCAGCCCAAGCAGTACGGCTTCCCCTCCCGCATTATGTAACGCTGTCCACCCAGCTGATGTTCGCATTCCTGGCATGCAAAGTGTTTCATGTGCCAGGTTCGACCTTCGGCTTCCGTGCACTCATCCGAAAAAATGATCTGAGCGACAAAAAAAAGACAATAAAAGTTTTAAAATAAAAATGATTCTTAAGATGAACAATAATTGCTAGACTATATGGCTTAAGAGCACTAATGGTATAAGTTTAAGATTATCTATAAGCAATATAAAGGGAAATTTTTGTTTTTAGGGAATAAGTTTTAAAAATTAGTCTATAAGTCATTATTGTTCTGAACAAATAACGACAGTATGCCTAAAAGAAAGCCATAACTATCAAGACAATTAAAAGATAGTTTTTTTACAGCGTTTTTGTAGAATCTATTAGGAATTCCTGACGGATTTGATAGGCATAATCTATCTATAATTTAAAACCTTTATTGTTCTGAATCAATAACGACAGGCATACTCAAAGAGAAAATCACAACTATCAAGACATATATTTCAAACAAAAGCGGCCATAGCCCGCCGAATGGAAGTGTTCTTCGGCGAATGCACAAAGCATTGCTGCTTATCAACTATTCTAATTCAGTGGTACAACTGATTTTAAAGAATACAGTATCCAGTCAATAATAATTTTGCTTTCGCTTTTAATAAGTCCCTAGGCTAATCATTCTCTCTGGTGATATTGACATGAGAAAGCAGTGTTTATTCTTTGGACAGTCAAATTTTTGGCATATCTCGAGTTGGCAGTCAATAAGTCAATATATTTTGGTACCAAATAATAAACATTTCACTCACTGTGTTGTTGCACAATTGGTATGGAACTACACATCTACATTTGCATTAAAAATGTAACCCTCCTTCTGGCAGTCACAAAATATATCATAGTGCACAGTACAAACTGAACTACAACCATATTTGGTTACTGGCCAAGGAAGTGGGCTTGGGTCAGCTAGTACTAAACTAAACGAAATTGTAAGTTTAATGTTTGAAGTGATAAGCATAAGATAATTTAATTAAAATTTCATGTAACTAAATTCTTAAGAGAATTGTGTATTTATTTATGTTTTACTGCCTGTTAGCAGTCAACGAAGCTTAAGAAAGGAGAAATCATCTTGGTATGCAAAAATAAATTAAAGATTTTAAATTATTTTAACATTAAAATGTTTTAAATTTTAATTATAATTTTATTAAGAGCTTTGAATTATGTTTATTTTTATTTGACTCAAATAGAATCTCTACCATTAATTAGAATATTTAGCTACAATGAATCCTACAATATTATCTCACTCACCTCATCGCAGGCGGAACAGCGTGGTTTTTGTGTCTCGGCATGATGGCGGCCACAGTAAAGATTGCCATCGCGCTGAAAATATATTAAGTCCATCAGGAGCTCCTTGCACACGCTGCACACAAAGCAGCCGGGATGCCAGCACAATTGGGCGCCGAGGCGCTGGGCAAAGACCACAATGTCACCGCCGGAGAGTGGTTCCTGGCACTACCCAACAAAAAAGAAAAGATGAAAAAGGAATAAAATTAGAACGAAAATGGTAAGGGAAACACAAGGTTAACAGTATAAATAACAGAAATATGCTTAAGTTGGCCAGAGTCGGAGGCGATAGAAATCTGCAGCGTCTGCTTTAGCTTGGCAAAATATTTAAGCGACTATAAATGCTAAATAACGGTAATAAAACGCTTAAGCCCCCGAAGCGAGGACAAGGCAGCAACCAGCACGAGAACAGTGCACAATACTTAACTCCCCACCGCCCCCTAAGAACCCCCACGTTCCACGTT
Source organism: Scaptomyza montana (assembly GCA_018904305.1). Taxonomy (NCBI): domain Eukaryota; kingdom Metazoa; phylum Arthropoda; class Insecta; order Diptera; family Drosophilidae; genus Scaptomyza; species Scaptomyza montana. The sequence continues at coordinate 1,761,113 of JAEIGR010000012.1, forward strand.
CCACTGTTTGCGGTTTTGCTTTTTCACAACGGAAATAATGCAAAAATTGCTGCCGGCCATGTGCGCGTAGTCGGCTCCCAAGTGCTCCCCAGAGAGCGAATGGGAGAGTGGTGCAAAACAAGAGACTTAAAACTGTTGGAAAAACACGAAACACGAGAAACGGCCTCGAGGAATATGCTGGTGTCGATGTCGATGTTGGTACCCAAGCCGGAGAATTGTTGTTGCTACTGCTGCTAATATCGCGTTGCTCGAACGGAAGAGCAGATTTTAATGACTCAACCTCAACTCGTTAATGTTGAAGGCATTCGCATAATGAACTCATTTACGTACAGCATTTATCCTAATTGGGTCAACAAAAAGCTGATGTCTTTTTCTTTAAAGAATACAAATTTATAACGGATTTATAAGGAATGGTCTGCAAATATCGCGAGAATAAGACATTAAAATGTGTAACTTAAAGAAATTGAAATAAGAAGTTAGGTAAAGACATAAACTTATTTATTTTATATTATGACTTATGTTCATACATGTTAATTTTATATCATTCAGTTAAATATACGAAAACATGGCCTTTTGATAAAAGAAAAGCTCAGTTAGGTTAAACTATTAACAAACTTGACTAAGCACACAACAAAAAAAGTTTTCCCCCGCTCACATTAGAAAATCTAGTTCCTGTCTTTCTAACCTTTGCGAACGGAAGTCAAGACTTTACTCCATATTAGAAGCATGCAAAGCAATTAAAGCAATTGCTCTGATTTATGAATGCTTTCAAGCCCCCAAAAAGTTAATCACATGCGACGCCAAGCGGTGCCATTTGTGGCTAGCTCTTAGCTTTTAGATTGAGCCCCCACCCTTAAGCTAGTAGGTCTTACCCAAGACCAAGCCTACGCCAATTTACGCCATTTTCGTTTCAATTTTTATTTCCTGCTGCCCCCTGCCGCTAAAAGAGCTGTCTTCATTTCGCGCACGCAAATTACCCGACAGTGCCGCAAAAACCACAAGACGCTGTGAGGACAATGAAAGTGATGGAAAGTGGGAACTTGGCTGGTTGGTTGGTTGGTTACCAGCATGCAGCTTCTTAACTTTCCAGGCTATTAAACCTCAGTCGGTTGCCGGTTGCCGGCTGCCTCAATGTACACCCACCCCCTGCAATCAACATTTACTTTTGCAAGCCATTAAACATTGACAGCCAGTGCCAGGCTGTACTGTACAGGGCTGATAATTTCCATAGTCAGTTGCGGAAGTAGCTCTGAACTTGGACCACTACTGCATGCGTCGTTAATTGTTAAATACTCACAAACAAAAAATAAAAGAGGCAGCAACAACTGTGTCCTTTAATTAGCCCCAGCCTCTGTTTAGGGCCCGCTAATGATGTATTTTTGCAGTTGTGGCTAAGGCTTCCTTTTGTCTGAACTTAGCTGTGGTTTCCAACTCAACGAAGCTGTTTTGGCCGGAAAAGCTCTTTAAGTAGTTTATGTGGTGATCAAGTTGCGAGAGCAAAACTTTTGCAGCCAAAACCGCAATGGAAAACTCCGATTCAACAGATTTTCATTGTTTCTCCTTAAAAGGACATTTTTCAGGCGCTGTTCAAAGTCCATGTGTAGTAACAACAATCGCTGATCATTTATCTTATCAATCCAATTAATACCAGCCGCATACAGTCGATGATGACTCCACACGTTAACTCTGAACTCTTTGACCCTACAGCCTGGCGGTGCACTGCAGACAATTATGTTATTGACAAATTGACGCTGGCTGCGCGGAGAAGGCGCCACCTGACGACACATACTCCTGAGTCCTTCTTTGCTTGCTAACCCGTTTCGTGTCTGTCCTAATCCAACTTTGACGCTGCGACTTCCGACAAACTTTGCTGCAGACAAGCAAGACAATTTCCTGCCCAGTCGTTGCTTCCCCAATCCTTTCAGCTCAACTCTCACTCTTTCTCTCTATCTTTCTATGTATTTTTTGCTGTCTCTTTTTGGCTCTTTGCACAGTGCCTTCAAATTATTAATGACGCTCGTTATCGTGCCCTTTTCAGTACATAAACTTTTAGCTTAACAGGCACCACCAGGCAACAGGATTTTAAGCAAACTTTTTTCATCTTTTTGTGCCCCGTCTCTGCAACAGTTTTTGTGAAAGTATATTTCATGGCTTTCCTTAATAATTATTTTGTATTTCATCGTTGCCAGGGACGACCTTTAGTGTCACATCCTTGTCAAGTTCTGCGCTGTCACATCCGCTCTGACCCCAGCCATTCATTCAATGCTCAGTTTTGACTTCATTGTTGTTCGTGTGGAAAATCGGAGCTGGCCAAAATCATTACCAGCTCTGTACCCGGATCTGACTTTGACGCACGTTTCTCTGGCCCAGGCCATGCTTTGCGACTGATTTACGCTTGAGTGAATATGAGTGCTTTTTGACAACAGAAACGGAGGCATCATTCAGGCTCATTGAGCGTTTTCATAAAATTCCTTAAAGTATAATTTCTGCTTGGCTGTCTTCGCTTCCCTATCCCTTCACTATTTTCCGATTCGAGGGGGCGCGGCATTTGCTTTGTTCGCATTTTAACCTTCGTTTAGCAAGTCTCAGTTATGGTTTGTGAATTTTAAGTAGCCATTGCCAGAGATGAGTGAACGCTGCTTTGGCTCGTCAGTTTTGCACGTGGCATTAAATCTGACTTGACTTATCAGATTTCATTATTAACGCATTCAACTGCAGTTAAACTTAAACAACCTTTAACTTGAATGGATTCCACTCTAATTGGCCTACACTGCACAAATATGTACTTTATTGTTGCTTAGTGGGTGGTTTGTGTGTATAAGAAATTCCCTTCGTTTCCATAAGAATATTATGTAACTTAATTTAATCACTTAAAGTCTTAAACTCCTTCAAGTATTAAATTTCAAAAATGGCAAAACTCTCTAACGTACTCAAAAGTTTATCAAAAACTTACTTAATAATAATTTTCAAGGTAAGACTCCCTTACCAGAGAACTGCAACGAGTGTCAAATTTTTATCACACTCGAGTGTGAACTCGAAATCGTTTGTGATTCGAACAATTGTTTTAATCACGTCAACCGAACTTAAAATGACTGAAGCAACTCGTAAATGTGTGAACGAGTTCGAGTTCGCTCATGAAAATGACTAGCAAGTGTGACGTGTACATAAACTACTGTTTATACGTGCTAGTGATGGCAAAATATTGATGCTTAAGTTAATCGAATTTAAGTCATGTTTTATGGCAAGTCATTGGAAAAAAGTTTGCATCAATAAAAAATTTTTTGGAAAATAGCACCGAATTTCGTGAAAACATTTTAAACGGCACATATACGTTGAGTGGAAGGCGGAAAAGTCGAAGCTTTGTTTGGAATGTCCTTGCGGAAATTTTAACAGAAGACGAGTCAATTTTGGCTGGGTTGGTGTACTGCCGTACATGTGGTCTGGTGTTAAAGTACACCAACAGCCAAACCTCCAATTTAACGAGGCATCCATGCTGCAAGGTTATAAAGAAGTCGACAATTTTAAAAACAGTTTCGGCAGAGGACAAGTTCGAGGCAATGGCAAAGTGCATGGCATGGGTGGTTGAAGACTGCAGACCATTTTCTGCCGTTAACGGATCGGGCTTTCTGCAAATGGCAAAATTTTTTATTAAAATCGGGGCAACGTATGGCGAACACGTCGATATGGAAGACCTGCTTACAGATGCCACAACTATTTCAAGGAATGTGCTAAAGGACGCGCTTGAAAAAAAAAAATGAAGGAGGAAGTGTGCAATGTTGTTTGCAGCGGTGGAGCGTCAGCCACGATTGACATGTGGACTGACAGCTACGGTAAACGCAACTTTTTAGGCGTTACACTGCACTACCAGAAAGATGGCCGTTTCATGGATATAGTTTTGGGTATGAAATCGATGGATTTTGAAAGGTCAACCAGTGATAATATTTTAAAAAAGCTTAAATGTGTCTTTAATGAATTTGGTGTAGAGGATTTTCAGCCAATAAAATTTGTTACTGATAGGGGCACAAATATCAAAAAGGCATTACAAAACTACGATCGCCATAACTGTAGTAGCCACTTATTGTCAAATGTAATGGCAAAGTCGTTTGAGGGGACCACCGAGTTGACAGAGATGTTGGAGGGCTGTAAAAAAGTTGTCAAATATTTAAAAAAGGCAAGTTTACAGCACCTCCTGAAGACAACACTGAAAAGCCAAAGTCCGACGAGGTGGAACTCGCATTTCACAATGCTGAAATCAATTGAAGACAACTGGGGAGAGATGAACAGTATTTTTGCCTTCTAATCAAGAATACAGTCGAATGCTTGGCATTAACTTAACAGTTGTAAAAAGACTCGTGCAAATATGCGAAAAGATTGAAATAGTTTTTAAAAAACTACAACTTACGAATTCGCCTTCACTGTGCTATGTGCTGCCATCAATTATTACCATCAAAAACATTTGTATACCTATTATAGATGACCCCATAGGAATTTCGATTTTAAAGGAAAACATTTTGAAAAACATTGAGGAAATATGAGTACTTGGAAATGTGGCATAAAGCTGCATTTTTTCTTTATCCACCAGCCATTAGCATGCAGCTCGGCGACTTGAGAAGTATAGAAATTTTTTGTGCTTCACAAATCAATCCTGAACCCAATACGGATATATCATTATTAAGTCAAGAGACAATTTTTCCGTCCCAAGAATCAATAGAATTAGATGAACCCAATTATATCCATTCCGGGTCACCAACACAAAATAATGAGGCATTCTTTTTCTCACACTTGTTAGAAGAAACTCTAATAAGGAATAGATATAGAGAAAGCCCAGAAGAAGAAGTAGAAGGATACGCAAATGAAATTATAGATATGACTGAAAGTTTTAATTTGTTGGAGTGGTGGACCAATAATAAAACTAAATACCCACATTTATTTGAATTGGCAATGAAAATACACTCGATGCCAGCAAGCAGCGCTGCTGCTGAAAGATCTTTTTCGATGGCTGGCAATATTATAACAGAAAAGCGAAATAGGCTGGCACCTGGAGCATTGGACAGCTTGCTGTTTTTAAATTCATACTACAAAAATGGAAAATTTTAAGCTCTTCGCGGCGCCTGAGTAAAAAGACAATGACCGTATTAGGCTGAAGCAGCCCGTAAAAATCAACCTTGTTTTTAAATTCCTTAAACATTAAATGTAGATTTATAAATTTACTCCATAACATTAATAAAAACATTCATATATGTAATGTATGTATTGCTGTTCATTTTTTAAGTACATTAAATTTGGCTTTATTTTTCATATGCGGATAGCATGTGCAGGTTTTCTGGTCTGGCAATTATTAATATATTTAGTTATAATAGAGAATAACGGGTTGGCAATAATTAAATTTAGCTTCAATAAAAAGTGTGAGTTTGTGTGCATTCACAAAAGAAGCATTCAAAAATTGCACTAGACGAATGATGAGCTTCATACTTGTTGGTTAGTAAACGAGTGTCGAACTCGATTGAACAAATATTTAACTAGATTGTTCGAACGAACTCGAACACACTCGTTTCAGTTCTTTGTCCCTTACCTTAACAGTTAAATAACATTTCCATCAACAAGTTTTTCCATGCTCATAAAAGCAAATGAACTGTCCACACGTTAAGAAAATCAACACTAACATAAACTTTCCAAGAAGTCATAAAAAGCATTATGTTTGGCATCATAAATAACAACTGAAGTATCTTATTGCGTAAGCCCTTGAATCATTGATCAAATATATATGGAATCAAATACGCAACTGCACTTTGACATTATACATGAGCGGACAAAACTTATTGAAAAGTTTACACGCTGCTTGCGTTGTCTGTCTCTAATGAACTCTAACCTGGACTGGTTTTTGGTCTGCCCAAAGAGCTGCTGCAAGTTGTGGCTTATAAGTTGCTGTGGCAAGGCGTAATAAATGCAACTTGGCTGCCAATTTAGCAGTCTCCCCGCAAAAACCAAAGGAAATCACTGAAAACTTGTGCACAACTTTAATGCAACCAACACCTCTGACACCTCCATTCCACAAACGCCCACGCACATATCAGACAGAGGGGCGCAACACGCAGTTGGGAAGTGTGGGAAACGGAGGCAGTGCAGCGGACAAATGGATGCTGCATGTCCGTGTAGTCGACGCCTTTTGTGGCCCAGACACAGACACAGGCACGTAGAGCCGCGTGGCAGCATGCGGCATAAACTTTTTAATAAGTTTTACGAGTGGCGAATGTGAACACAATAAAATCAAGCTCTCAACTATCTGTGGCAGCCAGCGTGCCAACCATGCAACCAAACAGACAACCATCCAGACGACGACAAGCAGCTATGGATATCTGGATATGGATGTGCGCCTGCAGACTGCCCAACTATTTCTGAGCGCAGTTTAAATTGAAGCTCGAAGTCGATGCTGAAGTTGAAGTTAAAGTTGGTTAGCCAGCACGCACAGACAACCCCGTCACCATCTATCTCTCACTTTCTCGTTCAGAGACTGCCAGCTAATAACAATGCAAATTTTTAAAAGGAGGGCGCTGCTTCCTTCTGCTTTTACTGCTAGTACTATATGCTACTAGCGTTGTGCTTTATTGCCATTTCACTGCGTTGCACAGTTTCACTGTATGCACATTTACTTTTCATACAGCATCCGCAAAACAGACAAAACAGCAAGCAAGTAGTACTATTTGCGTGTTCACAACTATGAGATGACCTGTAGGCATTGCAATTAAAATATACTTTCGTTTTAAAAACTGCATTTACGATTGACGAAAAGTATCAAATATGGTACCAAAATAGTTGTGTTTTATATTTCGCTGCAGCTTGTTCGGTATTGTGCAGTATTTGTTTGCACAGTAATATTTAGTAAAAAAAACAAAGCCAAATGTTTATTTTATTTAGCATCCTACAAATTCTAAAGCTAAAGCTTAGTACGTAGGAGCTACAAAAATTTCTAGCTGTGTCAAACTCCATATAAAAAAAACGCTAGAAATAATTTCTGGACATCATTTCTAGAGATATTTCTAATGAGTGTATGCTGCAGCTAGAAATGTATACTCAAAAAATGTTGAGAGTTGCCACATCGATTACTTTGAAGTGGATCGTGTGGATTGCATTGAACAGCTGAATTTCTATTAGAATAAATGAGCAGCCCATTATTTCTAGGCGTCAATTGTGAAATGGAGGGAATTTTGAGCGGGGAATCAATTGGCGTAAAGGTGGAGAAGAGCGGTAAGTACTAATCTGGTTGTTATTTACATAAATAATACAAATAGTTAATTTGCTAACTAGCGGAGGACTGAAAGAAAGACTAAAATACCAAAGTGTCAAGGTTTAATGGCGTTCGTTCCAAAAATGTCTACGGCAAGGCGGTACGTTGCGTTAAATTAAAATAAAATGTCTGGTCTTTAAATATTTATTGCGTTAGTCTATAAGCAAACTTTTATCGTTTGATGCTGCTTTCTCTGTTATTATACCCACTTGAGAACGGAAAACAGGGTATATAAATTAAGTTGCAGCAGTCAGATTGCTCAGAATAGTTCAACCTCTACTAGTTTAGTGTGTGGAGCAGCCGGCTTTAGTCTTTTGTATTGCTGTTACTGCTACTTCTGATGCTGCGATGGCAGTTGCAACAATTGTTTTTGCAACAACGTTTTTCATTTGCAGTTTTTTGCCACGTTGCAGCACTTTGCCGTTTGCTAAAAGTGTACTTAATGAAATCTTTTTGTCATCTTTTATTTGAGATGCTGCCAAGTTGCAACGCGACGTTTGAAAGTTAACCGTTAGCCTCGCTCGTTTCTCTTTCCCCACCTACCTACCAGTCGCTCTCTTGTTCATTGTTTCTTGCCGGCTCCATTGTAAATTTTTTTTGTTTCACATTGTGCAAGCACCATCCACACACCCACCCAGCCACCATTAACTTATAAGCAGCCATAGAAATCAGGGCGAGTCCTGTCAAAGTTTCGCAAAACTTCGCCCTGGCTGGCGGAAAAATGAAATCGAAACTCGCCTTTTTCTTCAGCAGGACGCCTTTGTTCATCATAATAAAATGCAAATTTCTTGGCTCACAATTAAGTTGCAGGGTAAATGGGAGAGTATGTGCTACTTACCCCCTTGCAGGGCCTTTCATCGGACAGCAGACGGACCGCCCCGCGTCCGAGCGCCTCCCTCTTGCGCTGCGCCGAAAATATCCTCAACTCCTTGCGCTCCTCGTCGCTCAGCGAGTTGCAATAGCGCACCTGTAAAAGAAAAGCCAATGGGAAATGTATAGTGGTATTGGAAGTAACTGGTAACTGAGCAGTAGCAAGTTTCTTGTATTGTAAATATTAATTAAAACCTCTGTTCGAGCAGCAACAGCACACGCAGAAAAAGCTCAAAAAGGCAACGGCAACTTTTTTAATCTCGTACGCAGCCTTCAGTTGCAGTAGGATGTGCCTTGATTTTTTTATACAAAATTATTTTCTTTCTGTTTATTCCTTTTTATGAGCTTGCTGAGAGTGTACAAGAAATTTCATGCAACGAACAACTTAACAAAGTAGTGAATATACAGTCTTAACAAGTTTCTCTGTGAAAAAATAAACCATTGTGCATTTCTTTTATTTGAAGCCTTGTATAAAATAAATGCTCGAAATAACAATTTTAAATTTGCAATATATGTATTGCATTTTTGATACCAGCATAGACTTGAATATCTAAATATATCTTATACGTTTCAGAAACAGGATCATTCGATTTATAAGCGCTTTGCTAAGCAAATATTTTGAATATACAAATGTAGAAAAGTAAATTTAAATTGCTTTGACTGTGTATGTTTCCATACCAAGAATTAGTAATAATAACTTTAATACTTTTAAAAACTTTTTAGTTTGCAAAAGTCTTTTGACTCACTTAATATAAGATCAGTTATAGTATTTAGTTAATACATCATAGAACTGTAGGCATATTTTTGCTTATCGGGTATAAAAGTCTTTGGCTTTTCACAGTTAGCTGTTGTTTCTTGTTTTCATTTCGTATTCTTGTGGTTGCTTTTTGAATTCAACTTATAAAAAGTTGGCTGCGCTGCTTTCGCATTTACTGCATTTTATGATGCTTAAGTTTGTTTTTTATTTTGTCGCCATCGTCATTGAGTACTCCCTTGTGCTATTGCGCTGATGTTCTGTTCTGTTCAGTTCTGTTATCTGCTGCTGAGTTCATTTGGTCCTTTGGTCTTTTGGATAATACTCACTTCGTTATCTTGGGGCGGCAGCTGGTGCAGCAATTGTTTTACGCGATACTTCTCCCCTGGACTGTTGACGTAGGGCACTTTGTCGTCCGGCAGTTGGCTAAAGTACAAGCGAACCTGTTAACGAGCAGAGAGAGAAAAAGAGTGAGAAAGAGAACATCAGATATAAAAACTAATGTACTGCAGTTATGTATTAGCCGTAAACTGAAACGAGTTAACGATTGGACAACTGTCATCATTGCATGTCGTTTTAAGAGACGTGAAAAATTTCGTGGGAAACATTTTCATTAGGGACAAGCCATAACGAATTAATCAAAGTCAAGTGACAAAACGCTTTCACTAACTTGGCGAAAAGAAACTATAATACTGTGAACGCCCACAGCTGTTGGCCATACGAATATCGACAAAACAAGAAAACAAAAATAAAGTAAAAGCCACGAACCAAAAAAATTTATGGTATAATTTGCAAAAGAGCAAAATGTTGTAAAAAGTCATGACAGCCAAACCGAATTCAGCCGCAAAAAAAAACCAGAAAAAACAGCCGTAGATTTTTGTGATTGTTTACTTTTTACTCTCTTAAACGTTTTCCAAGCTTGGCGCGCTGGGAGTTATGTAAGCATTTGGTGCACGTTTGGCCCCCACTCTTGACCAGCTCTAATTACAGCCAAATGCGGGCAGTCGATTTAATTACAAAACGCTTTCGCTTTCATTTTGATCGCTATTCAATCGCTATTCGATTTGGAGATAATTTTCCACAAGCCAAAAAAATCAGCTTTGCTACAATTAAAGTTGTCGCCGCGTTTCCTTAAAAGAGTTAGCCATTAAAGTGGGCTGGGTTTGGATTAAGTTTTTGATTTCAGTTATTGAGCAGTGGCAATGATGCATGCCACCAACGAAAGCAAAAGTTCAGCTAACTGCATGTGGTGGCAACCAACAAACGTATCGAAATCGACAGCAACCAAATTAGCTGGCCGTTGGCAATTTTTGATTTCACCTCAAATTAGAGACAACAAATTGCAGCATGTATTGTGGTTAAAGAGTGGTTAGAGCCCTCCATCTTACCTGATCTGGCCGCAGACCTGGTGAAAAGAAATTAATCCGGTGATATGACAAAACAAGAAAAAAAATAAAGTAAGCCACGAACCAAAAAAATTTATGGTATAATTTGCAAAAGAGCAAAATGTTGTAAAAAGTCATGACAGCCAAACCGAATTCAGCCGCAAAAAAAAAAAACAGCCGTAGATTTTGTGATTGTTTACTTTTTACTCTCTTAAACGTTTTCCAAGCTTGGCGCTGGGAGTTATGTAGCATTTGGTGCACGTTTGCCCCACTCTTGACCAGCTCTAATTACAGCCAAATGCGGGCAGTCGATTTAATTACAAAACGCTTTCGCTTTCATTTTGATCGCTATTCAATCGCTATTCGATTTGGAGATAATTTTCCACAAGCCAAAAAAATCAGCTTTGCTACAATTAAAGTTGTCGCCGCGTTTCCTTAAAAGAGTTAGCCATTAAACTGGGCTGGGTTTGGATTAAGTTTTTGATTTCAGTTTTTGGGCAGTGGCAATGATGCATGCCACCAACGAAAGCAAAAGTTCAGCTAACTGCATGTGGTGGCAACCAACAAACGTATCGAAATCGACAGCAACCAAATTAGCTGGCCGTTGGCAATTTTTTGATTTCACCTCAAATTAGAGACAACAAATTGCAGCATGTATTGTGGTTAAAGAGTGGTTAGAGCCCCTCCATCTTACCTGATCTGGCCGCAGACCTGGTGGCACCCAAGTGTACTCCTCCAAAGCACAGCCGCTGTCATCGTCGGACTGCGAGTTGCGCTGAAAATCCAGCTGTTGGTGGTGACTGTGATGATAGACGCTGCTCGCCGAAGCTGCCGTCTTGTAGCTGGCAGTGCGCAGTGGTGTTGCCACCACCACAGAGTTCAGTGGCAGATGATTGGGTGGTTGGCAGTGGCGTCTCTGTAGCGGTGACACAAAATGCGACGATGTCCCGCTGATGCTGCCAGCTGTCGATGCTGAATCCACATTGTTGCATGCACCATTGGATGCCGCGTGGCTGCTACTCGGCTGTTGCTGCGTAGCTACTGTGGTTGTTGTGGTGGTTTCCAAAGTCGGATCACCACGATGCGGCGGAAATGGCGCAGCACCGCCAGCCTCCAGCTGCAATAGTTCGCTCTCCGTCTGCGTGTAATAACTGCTGCCAGGCTGCTGCATCTTGTGGTATCGTCTGCTGCTGCACAAAGTGTGGTGGATGCTGCTGGTGGTGCGCGGTGCAGGTGTAGGCTTATACTTGTGTTCAGGGTGGATGCTGTAATTATAAATATACACAAAGAAGACTAAGTAAGTAATATGTTATACGTATGCTGTTGGCAAACATCGTTAGAAAATATTTGTATAAAAATTTCAACATTTTTCTATTTTTCTATTGCCACAGTGAAAATGATTTTCTTTGATTTTTAAGCCATTAAATAGAAAACAAAAATAAACAAAAAGTCGTTAATTTTGGCATATTGACTATTTTGTTGCTGTTCCGTATTATAAAAATAAAACCATTTTATGATTTATAATTTCGTAGAGAGCCTATAAGCGATTTTGAAATGAATTTACATCTGCAGAGACTTTAACGCCAATTACAGCACTCAAATGTCCTGCCAGTGTGTGCACCTGCGAACTTCAACAAGTGTAAAATTTTTGCTCACAAACACAATAACCGAACTCATAATGTCTAAAAGCAGCTCGTGAATGTTTGCCTACAATCAAGTAGTGCCACTTTTGTCCGATAGAGGTTAGAGTTTGCTCATGACAATGACAAGCAAGTATTAAGGCCTATTCCCAGCAGCTCCGAAACGGAATTTTTATGTGCAACTCTATATAAAAAAAACAGTTGTCAGAAATTTTTCTGTCTGTGTTCCGTTTTTAAATTCCCAGCAACCATCAGAAAAGTTAATCGATAGTTCCGATAGTGGAACAATAGTGGATTCCAAAATCAGCTGTTCTTAAAAACGGAATAATAGCTTTACAATTATTACGGGCAGCATAAGAAAGGGACTCACAAGGCATACTTATTAAGGTAGCCTGGGAATGTAATGGCATGGATATGAATAAAGATGGTGAGTTGATTGTTTACTTTTATAATAGGCATTTATTTAAAAAAATATATATATAATATTTTAGTTGCCGAATGCAAAATAAAAGACAGTTTGCGTTAAAACGCAACAAAAAATTAAAAAGTGGAAGCGCTGGTGGAACCCGGCAGAAGCAGCAGAGTGTTGGGGACGCAATATATTGTGAATTTGCCTAGTACATGGATTTTTTGCAAATTTTTGGCTGCGAAGAGAGTGATGACATCCAGTAATTTAGCTGAAAGTGAGAGCCCAACAAATTGCTCTACACCCTTGGCGTCACCGGCTGCTGACTCTATGAAGTTTTTATTTGACGACAACAGCGCAACTGTAGATACGGCAAATGAACCAAGCACATCTAGTGCTTATACTTTTAGAAGCCCAAGGCCAACGAGGTGGATCCAACCGATCAGCAACTGGTGGGCATTATAGACTTCCGCCAAACTTAGCCACTGATTTGGAAGTGGAAATTACAAATGTAATATATAGTAAAATTAAAGCTTATGAGCATGAAAAAGAAAAACAATAAAATTAAATTATATTTGAATTCAATATTTTATTTAATTTAAACACCAGCCAAATTATTTTCCCAAGAAACAGAACCTTTGCTTGTTATTTCTAAAAAACTTTGGATAATCTTCCAGGCGTCCCCTAATGCTATCCGACCCAAGATCAGGAGTGCTTTCAACTTGATACGCCTCTTGATCCTGAGACCTATAATCAATTAGATAAAGGCGCATAAGCAAGTTGTGCAGATAACAGCTGGCGGAAGGTGCTTATTTTGAACAATTCAATCAAATAAGGTGACCAACATATATTTACATTTTGCCATACAAATATTGGCACAGCTGGTCATTCTAACTTTATGTGGAACCTAAAGAAATATTTGAGCACTTTCCATAAATTAAATTTTTTCTGGGAATGGGCCGTTACGTGTACATAAATAACAGTTTATGCATACTAGAGATGGTAAATATTGATGCTTGAGTTAATCGAAGATAAGTAATATTTTATGGTGGGTTCACGGTTTCATACCACTAATAAAAATACGGCGTATCATTGGACAAAAAATTTGCATCAAAAATAAAAAATAATGGATGAAATTCGTGAAAAAATTCTGAACGGCACATATACGTTGAGTGGCCGACGGGAAGGTCGATACTTTGTGTGTAACGTCTTCGCAGATATTGTGAAAGAAGACTAGTCAATTTTGGCTAGGTTGGCGTACTGCCGTAACTGTAGTCAGGTGTTAAAGTACGCCAACAGCCAAACTTCCAATTTAACGAGGCATCCATGCTGCAAAGTATGAAAAAAGTTGACCATTTTAAAAACAGTTTCGGCGGAGGATAAGTTTAAGGCGATCGAAAAGTGCATGGCATGGGTGATTGAAGATTGCAGACCATTTTCTGCCGTTAATGGATCGGGATTTCTGCAAATGGCAAAATTTTGTATTAAGATCTGGGCAGCGTATAGCGAACACGTCAATAAGAAAGACCTATTATAGATGACCCTACAGCAATTTCTAATTGAAAGGAAAACATTTAAAAAAAAAAAACATTGGAGAAAAATATATCGCTTATTTAGGAATGTGGCATAAAGCTGCGTTTTTCCTGTATCCACTAGCCATTAACATGCTGCTCGGTTATTTAAAAAACATAAAAATTTTTGTCTTTCACAACTCAGGCCTGAACTCAATGCGGATGAACAATTAATGAGTTAAGAGACAATGTTTTCATTCCAAATGTCAGAGATATTATCAACCGAATTAAATGAACTAAATTATATTAATTCCAGATAACCAAAACCAAATAAATCAAACGATGCATTCTAACACTTGTTGGAACAAATATAAAGATATGCGAATGAAGTTATCGATATGACTGAAAGTTTTGATTTGTTGGACTGGTGGACTAGTAACAAAACGAAATACCAATATTTATTTGAAATGGCAATGCAAGTACACTCGATGCCAGCAAACAGCGCTGCTGCTGAAGATCGTTTTCGTTGGCCGGCAATATTATCACTGAAAACGAAGTGAACTGGCACCTGGAGCATAAATTGGTGTTTACATTGGCACAAAAGTGCGTTATGCGTTATGCGTGAAGTGAACAGCAGCTGTTTTGTTTTGATTTCGCTGATACAAAATTATTATATTAAAGCAATAATATGAATTCAAGAAATCTTTTGGAATTATTATGTTCAATAGAGCAGAATAATGAAATGAATATGGCGTAGCATTTGGACACTTGTGAGAAAACAATAGTTTATTCATGCCAATAATCATTTATTAACATATTATTGTTTTCCTTAAAATATCCCAAGCCACGATATGGATGTTTTTGGGAGAGTGACATTCCAAATAATTCGATCGCATTTTTTAAGGAAAGCTTCCGTTTAGAAAGGGAAGCATTTGATGTCCTGATTGGTCGTCAAACGGGTCTGAGAAAGAAGGACTCTTATTTGCGTTTGGCAGTGCCATTAGAAAAACGGATTGATATAGCGCTATACACTTTAGGATCATCTGTAGAGTATCGCACATTGGGAAGATTATTTGTTGTGTCGAAAGCATTTGTATGCCAAAATCTCCTTCACTTCTGCCGGGAAGCTATTGTCAGACTTGCTGAGAATCCCTCTGCAATGCTAATCAAGCAAACATAGCTCTGCGCAACCCGATATCCTGTGTGATGGAGATAGCTCCTGTAGCTTTAGCTGACTCTCGCCCTGATAATCACGCGCTGATCCTTCCAGATCCCGAGCTACTAAGTCTGGACCTGTTCGGTTCCCCACGAACGCCTGTGAGAGGATATTGGCCTACTAAACACACCTTGACAATCCAAGAATTCTGGACCGTCAGCTATGGCTACGGTGTCCTCCCAGCGGCTCCACATACCTTAGACGGGAGCAAACCTCAGCAACAGGGCTCGGTCAGAATTTCAAAGCCGTCCCAACTGTGTACTGCGATTATTAATTTAATCATTGCCATTCTGAGCCTCAGCATTCAAGTTGAATGCGGTGTCAACACATTCAAAGAAAATGTTTTTAAATATTATCTATATATATAAAAGAAAGTCGGGTTTGTTACAACACTTATAACTAGAGATCTGCTGGACCAATTTTCATGGTTTTTGATTTGTTGGATTTGTCTCCGCCCCGAATAGCAGAATACATCTTAAAAATACTGAAAAATTGACGATTACTCGAAAAATGCATTATTTTGCGTTCTTTAGTTTCGGAGCTGTCAAATTTTTTTGTAAAAATCTGTAAGTAATGATTGACATTTATACATGCGTTCTCCTGTCAAATACTGTAACAACTATTTATGTGTGCGTTCAGAAATTTATTTTGTGCAAAATATCTCGAGAGTTCAGGTAGGTACTGTTATATTTGTTTGTTTTAGACATTAATTTGTGTAAATTAAAGATTTAGTGCATATTCAGTATTACTATTAATAAAAAGATCTAATCTTTCCCAGCGGAGCCGTAATGCAATTAGGCAACGGAATATCGGGAGTCAATTATCTGACGAAGAACGAGAAATCGCCCGAGAAGAGCGCCGCGTTAGTATGGAGCAAAGAAGGGCCTTAATTCGTGCTTCTCAAACACAAGAGCAAAGAGAGGCAGCCCGTGAAACGGCTAGATTAGAAACGAGAAATCGTCGAGCTTATCGTACAGATGAACAGAGGAATAATCTTCGAAGTGCAAGAAGAAATGGTTCAAGTATTGATTTGAATCGAGCAGCGTTTCGATATGATTGCACCATCGACTACAGCTTGCATCGTTTAGTTTGCATTGGTCAAATGGACGTTGTTTGCCAGCATTGTGGTGCATTGAAGTTTGCTGGTGAAACGCCCGGTTTGTGCTGCCTTAGTGGTAAAGTGACATTGCCATTAGTGGTCCCGCCACCAGAGCCATTGCGTTCCCTGCTTTATTGCGAAACACAAGAATCACGACATTTTCTAGCTAAGACTCAAAAATACAATGCCTGTTTCCAAATGACTTCATTTGGGGCGGAAATTATTGAAGAACACGGATATAATCCAACATTTAAGGTAATTTACGTTAAAAACTTTATTTTATATGATTGTAAAAAAAAATGGAATGTAGTTTGTTGGATTTCTGTAAAAAGTGTTTGTAAATGGCTATGAATGGCTTGAATGGCTTTGAATTTACAGATTCAAGGCCAGATTTGCCATCGGATTGGATCATTGCAACCTATTGAAGATGCACAGCACAAATTCTTGCAAATATACTTCATGGGCAATATGGAAGAACAACTTGACCGGCGTCAAGGGATCAACACAGCTACGAAAAGAGCAATTCTCCAAGATTTGCAGCAAATGCTTCATGAACATCATGCATTGGTCAGGCTGTTCAAGACTGCTTTAGAGCGCATGCCAAGTGATGACTATAAAGTTGTAATCAGAGCGGATAAAAGACCAGCGGGAACACATGAACGCACATTTAATGCTCCAACAATCGATGAAGTGGCAATCCTGATTGTTGGTGAAAACTCGGAAGCACGTGATATTGTGCTTACACGACGCAATACTGGGCAACTACAAAGAATATATGAAACGCACCGTTCATATGACGCGCTACAATACCCGCTGATGTTTTGGCAAGGAGACGATGGATATCACTTTAATATCAAAATGATTAATCCATTGAATGGTAAGATCAATATCATTGTTTTCATTTTAACTTGATATACATTTTATTCTGTTTGCTTTTGGTATACAAAAAAAGTTGTCACTCTTAATTTAGTAGAGAGTAGCTGTAAGAGTCGTAAACCTATTAGGAGTTCTAAAATACAATTTTTACTGTATTTTTTCAGGTGTGGAAACTACCAAGAAGGTTAGTTCCATGAATTATTACGCATATCGTTTGATGATTCGTGAAAATTCTGACAATTATTTGTTGCGATTTCGTCGACTGCTTCAACAATACTGCGTTGACATGTACGTTAAAATCGAAACGGAGCGCCTGACTTTCATCCGTTTGAATCAAGCTAAATTGCGTTCGGAAGAGTATATTCATTTACGCGATGCAATAAGCACAGAAGGAGATTCAGAAAATGTTGGTCGATTGACTATTTTACCAGCGACATACACAGGTAGCCCGCGTCATATGCATGAATATGCGCAAGATGCAATGACATATGTTCGTCATTATGGTCGGCCAGATCTATTCATTACATTTACATGTAATCCGAAATGGATGGAAATTATTCAATTGCTGCTTCCCGGACAAACATCAAGTGATCGACACGACATCACCGCACGGGTTTTCAAGCAAAAAATTAGGTCACTAATAATTTACATTGTTAAGCAACACGTCTTTGGGATTACTCGATGCTGGATGTATTCAGTCGAATGGCAAAAACGAGGCCTACCGCATGCTCACATTCTAATTTGGTTAGTAGACAGAATTCGGACAGATCAAATAGATGCCATCATATGTGCGGAGATTCCTGCTCCTGAAACCGATCCAGACCTACATGATGTTGTAATCACGAATATGATTCATGGACCATGTGGCACTATCAACCGCCAATCACCGTGCATGGTCGACGGCAAGTGTTCCAAACGGTATCCGCGAAAATTCACGGCAGAGACCATTACAGGCAACGATGGTTATCCATTGTATCGGCGTAGATCGCCCGATGATAATGGTAGAACTATCACAACTAAAGTGAAAGGAAACGATTTCATAGTTGACAACAGTTGGATTGTTCCATATTCGCCACTTTTATCCAAAACATTCAAGGCACATTGTAATGTAGAGTATTGCAATTCGGTCAAATCTATTAAATACATTTGCAAATATGTCACGAAAAGGAGTGACATGGCGGTTTTTGGTATCCAAACATCCAATATCAACGATGAAATCACGCGCTATCAAGTTGGTAGATATGTGAACTGCAATGAAGCAATTTGGCGTATATTCTCATTCCCTATTCACGAACGTTATCCCACTGTTGTACATTTGGGGGTGCATCTAGAGAACGGTCAGAGAGTATATTTCACAACGTCGAATGCTGCTCAACGTGCCCAAACACCTCCAGCGACAACACTGACCAGTTTCTTTGCGATTTGTCAAAACGATCCGTTCGCACGAACGTTGCTTTACTCGGAAATGCCACGTTATTACACTTGGAACGCTACATCGAAGAAATTTCAACGTCGGAAGCAAGGCGATGCAGTTCCTGGTCATCCAGATATGCGTTCTGCTGATGCTCTTGGTCGTATTTACACAGTTCATCCGAAGAATGATGAATGTTTCTATTTGCGGTTGTTGCTGGTACATGTTCGAGGGCCAACATCATTTGAATCACTACGAACTGTTAATGGTATAGTGTGCCCCACATTTCGAGCAGCATGTCAAGAGCTGAATTTGCTTGAAAACGATACTCATTGGGACACGACAATCGCTGAAGCAATTGCAGGCTACTAACATGGCGTACCAAAATCGAATTTAAGGTTCTATTCTATTATGTGCTTTATTCACAGAGAAAACATCAAAAAGCACCACAGCGACGCGTGGTCTGGGTCCACTAGTTTTGAATAAAGCTTTTCATATTCACTTTCACAATCACAGTAGGCCGAAATTAAAATTCGGTCCTGTGCTTGTGAAAACAAACATGAATTCATTACTTGTATCAACTCTGATACGAGAACATCAAAAAGACTATCTCCCGGCAATTTTCTTAACACAGGAGAAAATAGAAGATTGTGTAAAACGGTTTGAAGACCTTGGCTTTCCACAGTGCTTTGGGGCAATGGGTAAGATATTTGTAAATGTTATTATAAAAAAAAATTAATTGAATATCGCCCATAGATGGCTGCCACATTGAAGTGCGACCAAAGTCTGAGCATGCCGTGGACTACCGCAACTACAAGGGTTGGTATTCCAACGTGCTATTCGCCTTAGTAGTCTACCGGTAAGATTATATTTATTTCCTTTTTTAAAACCTGAAATATTACAAGAATTGTTTTTGTGAACAGTTATAGATTCACCTACATTAGCGTTGGCAGTCCTGGAAGATTCCATGATTCGAGAATCTTCGAAACCTCCAGCCTAAAAATGAAGCTAGTGAATACGGACTTGCTGCAAAATAATGCAAAGCAGGTGAATGGCGTAGTGGTTCTAGTGCTAATTCTTGGAGATTCGGCTTTTAAATTTTCAAGAAAAGTGATGAAGCCCTACGTTATATTATATATTATTATTGCTGTTTTGTTTGTTTAATTGCCACGAAGCTGCCAGCATTTTAAAAGGACGTGTAATTTATCGTTTTATTATTAAGCCAAGAACAATATCGACATCCTCGTCATGTTCAAGTTATCATGTTCCAAATTTTCAAAGTTGTATCGATACTTCCACGATCGACTCTCACAAAGATTAAAAGAAATGCCACCCACTGGAAATCACATTCCGATTTGTTTAACAAAATTATAGCCCTTTGTAAAGTTTCTGATAAATTCTGCAACAAATACACAAGCGTAATATAATAACCATTGCAAACTCCATGAAGTTTAGTTCTTGTCTATATATATTAGATAGATTCTAAACAAATAAATACAGCTGAAAAAAAAAGAAAAAATAAAACATTTCCACAATATTACATGATTGAGCTACAAACTGCAGTTTGCTAATTGCTCATGTTTAATTGCTGTTGCCTTTTCAGTCCAGCTGAAATGCATTCGGCCTGTTCGCCTTCATTTGCTAACTAGACTAACAGAAAATCCTGTTGCATGATAATTTGTTAAGACTTTTAGCTGAAAAATTGCACATACGCAATGTTGATCCATTTGCTAAACGAGGCTCTCATATAAATATTCATAATCATGTTCATAAGATGAATGCTGACAAACCCATTTGCAATTTGCGAGCTGAGATCCAACGAAACTCATTTAAATTCAGCTCGCCGGACATTTCTAATATGTTCTGACTGCAATTGCGGCCGAATCACAGCTGCTGCTGCAGTTTGTTGCTTGTAGCTTGTTGCAGCTGCTGGTACATGCGTGTTGCTGTCCAATTTATGAAATTTCGAAATTGCCAGCGCATGTCGAGCCAGCAGCATGTGGCCATCATCATAGCCAGAGTCATAAACTTTAAGCCCGACTGACCGGTATATGTAGAGGCACTGTGGAATCTGACGCTTCTTTCTGCTCACCGCTTTCTGTGTACTTTCACTCGACACACTGCGGCACACACTCAAGTAACAGCAACAGCAGCAACTATTAAATATTGCTCATGAAATTCCAGCGGCAGCTTTAAGTCGCTGTTCATATGGCACCCAACTTTGTTGTGTTTTAATTCAGTTTAAATTTGCTCTTAAATACCCTTTTCCAGGTTTGAGTATAGGTTTAAACATTTTTCTTAATATTCATTTAATTTTGACATATTAGTCTCTATTCTATGGTCCCTTTCTTTAAATTTCTAAATCAAAAAGCATTTTTTAATTGAATAATATATAATGCAAATAAAAATGTAATCAAATTTTTTTAATTTATATATTTATGTAAAACGTAAACTTTTTTATCACGGGGCATCTTGACGTTGATCACTTTAGACTAACGCATTTTTACATTTTTTCTCTTGTAATTTAAGCTTGGCCGCTGGCTACAAGTAAAATTTTGTTTTGTTTGTTGTTTTTTTTTTTTAATTTTGTGTAATTACAGTCATTTGTGTGACTTAACGCCAAATGCTTTATGCGTTTAACTCTCGGAAATGCAAGACGCGTTGCAATTATAGCTGCGTGCTATGCTGCCGGGTTTTCACATTTTCATACCATTTATATCATCATTCAGACTAGTTAACATTTCGATTTGTATCACATTGTACAGCATTTGTAGCATGAATAAAAACAAACGAGCTCTGCTTGGGGCTTAATCAATGTGAGAAGTTTGAGGAGAAGCTGAAAGTTATTTGCCTGCACGCCAAGCGATTTATATGCATAACTTGTAAATTTATGCAAATTAATGATAACAACAAAAACAACTGACTGTAAGTTGACCGACTCAAGCGTATACATTCTGTTAAATAAACGAACAAATTTGTGAAGCTGTTCAGCAGAAAAACCTGACTGGAAACCCTTTCGCTAAGCCAAATTAATGACACCCTCTTGGCAACTTGAAGCCATGCAAAAGTGAATGTCTCGTGGCAAATGTGGCAGCAGCAGTACGTTGCAAGTAAAAACAAACTGATGGGCAATGTCACTAACATTAACACCATGCTGTTAGTTCAACCGACGAATCAGCTACGATAATATTAGACGGATCGTTAATAAAAATAAAATACGATACGGCCTAAAGTTAGTGAAAGTTTTATGTGCTACGTTTATTTTGCTTTGGTATGTTTTTTTGTAGGTTTCCAATGCAAATTCATTTGTTCGTTTGTCGGTGGCAGTGCCAAAAAAAAAAAAAACTTTTCCCCACACCTGCGTGCGATCAATCAAAGGTTGCTTTCTATGTTGGTTGTTGATCGCACAATGTTGTCCGATTCGATATCCATTCATTGCGATTATCAACTGCTGCCCAAACACAGTCAAGGCATAATCTGTCACAAATGAATTGTGCGCTTGTTGATTGACTTTGATAGCCAACACCAGCGTCAGCTCAAATCAAATCCAAACAAATCCAAAAAAGTAAAAAACTATTGCCAAATGTGTGCAAGACCATTGACATACTTACAGCTGTCTGGCTAAGATACAAATACTTTCAGCTCTTGGTCAGGCTGGGCGGTTTTCTCTTTTCGTCATAGAAACCAGAAGCACAAGTACAAAGCTGGCAGATTCCCTGTGCACTGACTCAACTGAATTGTGACTGCTTATAAAATCAAACAGAATGAACTCTTATGCAGGAGACGAATATCTAAAAGAATAAATTCATATTTTATCTTTTTGCACTCCAGAAAACAGAATCAAAATAATGGGAGGATTCCTAAAAACAATTGAGATGGAGTCGGACGACGAGGATTGAAATGACTTAAAAATTACCTTACAAGAATTGTGGACTTTAATTCAAAATCATTAGATATATACATATGTCGAAAAACAGACATTAATATCTTTATAGTCTTACAAATAATAGCGGTAAAAAAACGTTAAAACAACATTTTGGATAAACGTTACTTTAATAATAAAAATCAATAATAATTTTGTATTCTGACATAAATTTAAAACATTATTTTTGTCAGATATTTTCTACTTTTATATATGCTAATTATCACTCATTCATATATATTCCATATATCAAAATAAAGGAGCTTTTAGTTTTGTTCCCTTAATAAGTTTTACTTTTAAATAACCTATCTTCGCTTTTTCATTCGTTTTTACAGGGTATACAAACCAGTTAAATCTTCGATGATTTTTATGCAACTACATTTTGTTTTTTTTTTGGCATACGCAAACTGTCTGCACTAAAAATGCCTGAAAAATGCTGCATGGGATTGACGTGCATCTGACCAACTATGGTGCGATCTCTGACACATGCATAAATTTGGGTTAAGAAGATTTTGAGTCTAAGCTTGAGTTTATTTGGCTTGACGTTTGTCATTTCCTTGACGTGATTTTTGTGCGACGAATGCGAGTGAATGAGGATAATTAAAAATCTATTGCTTAACACTCCATATATAAATACATACTATTTATAAAAATGATGAAAAAAATTTATAATAATTCTCAAACTGAGAACGGCTGCAGCGAATTGGCTAAAACTTATTTCCAATTTTTTTGCGGTCGCCCGAAAAATGTTGTTTGATAGAATTTTAGGAAAAAGTCGGAAAATTGAAAATAAATATAAAAAAATTGTTTCTGAAAAATTTTACATGAATCAAGAATGCTGGCCGTTGTTTTCGGAAAATAAAAAATCACGAGTCGGTTTACAGTGCTCAGCGAGTAAAGATAAGAAAAATCGGTTTAGACCGTATGATCAATTGAAATTCAATGCAATATTAAGCATTTCGATTATTTTTTAGGAAAATAAGTTTCCGTGTTAAAAGTGATCAAGCCTTGGTCGACGTAAACGTCGTTCAATAATAAGTCAAAACGTCCGTGATAATCAAACGCAAAAGGAACGTTCAAAACAAAATCAAAGGTCACGTGCTCATATTTTACGGTTCGCGCAGCACAATCCACACCTCAAATTTGACTAAATTTTACTGGAAAATTACCAGTCGTAAAAGTAGACTTGAATTCCGCAGCTTTGGTATACGGTCCCGCGATATCGTTGATATCGGATTTATTGTCTGTCGTATGTCAGCATTGCAGTGCATTTAAGTTTCAGTCGGTAGCCCACGCCGGAGGAAATCATCACCAAAGTGTTTTCCGGCATTGCAAAAAGCTAAAAAATATCTCCATTGGATTAGTGGTGGGCAATAATAGCAGCGAAGAATAAGGACGTCGTTAGCTTGAATCTCATCATTTTAAATGAAATCGCTGGTGAAGTGTATTCATTTAAATTCATTGGCAGCGTGATGAAGCAACCAACTATCTGACGGAATTTTAAACTCGCTCGACGTGCCAATAGCTCCGCCTTATTTACAAGTGATTCGACTGTTGAGCAGTTGAAATAATAAGTACGAGGATTTCCGTCAAGAAACTAATGAAAAATGTGATTCAAGCGACGATCATCAACAGCAAACTCAAAGGAGATGAAGTCCTTATTACACGAATGCCGATTATTCAAACTGATCAACCATTATAATTCGGGTGGATACAAATCGTTGGAAGTCTGTGAGAATTGCCCTATTTTCGCACGGTCAGCTGTACGTTGCCTGATTGCGTGTTGGCAAACCGTTTTCGTTGTTAATTTTTTTGTGCTGGAAACAATTCGAAAAACATTGTGCATTAAATCGCTCTCAACTGATTTCGAATCCATTCAAATAAATCACATAGAAATTTGAACTATCTAGAATTTCGCTGAATGCGGTAAATTGGGGCGAGACTAAGCAGTCTGCTAGTTGCAACATAAAAATTGCATGATAAAAGCCTTTAGCTCTGCAAGCAGCGTAACTTTAAGGCTTTCTAAACACTCTAGTTGTTATTTAATGCAGCTGAAGCCGAAGCTTAAAGTATTTTATTTAAAAATAAAATTAAGTTAAATCGCAATTTCGCTCATCTTAAGGTTATTTCCATTAATTCATTTCAATTTATATATTTTCCACGCCCATTAAACTAGATGAAAATATTTCCACACCAATTTGGCTCAACGGCATAATTTAAAGTCATTTGTGTCTTTGAAAATGCAATGCACAGCTCATTAGGCGAACATTTCAGCAATTGCGGCACGCTTAATTTCAAATGTCAATGCTGCGTGCCGCTCAGCCAATAATATCTCAATTATATGTTGCACCACCAGCAAGCCTGATTGGCAGCTGGGCACTCAGGAGCGCAGTACAATGAGTAACGAATGCGTTGCAATGATGCTTTCTTTTCAACTGGATACACATAAATACATTTATGCTTATACATATTTCTAAGCAACATTGCGGCAAATTTCATTGAATTTTAGACACGCAGTTATCATAGAACTGGTTCAAAATCATTGAGAGACACACACACACACATACAGACACAGTTGTGGATGCGGTCTCTAACCAGTTTCCCAGAATGAAAAAAAAAATAGTGTACTTACGACACGCAGACGTTTGTGTCCGGGAACAGGGGGTCGATTGGCTCCGTAGAAATTAAAACGAAACATGCAATTCTTGGTAATTGAAAAATGTAAAAGAAGCAGCAGCAGCAGCAGCTAGAAAAACTTAAAACAGCATCTAGATGCAGCGCTTCAAACTGAATCCGCATTAAATTACTTTCACAATTGGTCAAAAGATAAAAGTCAGTTCCCAATTTCTGTTTGGAGCTCTATAACTTGGCTGAATTGCTTGAATTATCTGCTCCGCATAGCCACACGATCTCTGGTCTCAACGATTTAAGACTGCCATTTAAGCAGATCGCACCAAAAGCACGCCTCATCCACAAATCTCAGAGTTTGTCTACGTCAGTGTGTTTGTGTGTGTGTGTGTGCGTGGGGGCTGCTGCTCTAGAATCGAACGCTGTTAAATTAAATTGTTGCCAGTTGGGCGTGTTGCACTCTGTAGGTCCCCGCCTTAGACTCTCGACCTCTCTAAGCTCGAATATCGAATCTCGACTCTGTGTCTAAATGCCTATTCCCAGTTCATTACGAAATCTCGTGTAGCAGCAACTTTTGAGCCGCAAAATTCAGCTCTTTTTTCTCGGCTGCTGTTCGCCCTGACCTTGCTGTGATGTTGCGTGATTTCAGAGTTTCATTGTCTGGGCCCAGAAGGGGCGGCAGCTCTAAAAAAGAAAAGAAAAATGGTACAGTGCTCAAGCCGCATGAGCTACTCTAGACAATACCCTGTATATAACGTTAACAAGCATTCCTGGTTATCTAACAATTCCATTATTAGACCATTTCTGAAGATTTTAGCATCTCATTTTTAGTGAGTAAAATTCACATTGAGGCTAAATAGTTCTTTATTGTCAGCAAAAACTTTTGCATTTTAAAAGAAAAACAAAATCAAGTGAAAAGCAAAAAAAAAAAAATAAAACGTGTTTTTTATGTTATTAGGGGAACGATAAATAGAAGTGGAAGAATTGTAGTAAACTTTAAATAGCTGCAGATTAAATTAACCAAGTGTTTTTGTAATGGTTAATCTTCCAATATTTGTAGAAATTATTCCGGAAGCAAACTTGTTGAAAACTTATTTTTCAATCAATTTGCACAACATAATAACGTTGTGATTAGCCCATTTGTTGCGTGGTTACAGGGTGTCACAGAAACAACGGAAATAGCGAGCTTATAATATATGTTTACATAAGTGTGTAATTTGAAAAAGTTCAGGCCAACTGCAGCGTTTGACTGCGTTTACGTCACACTCAAACAAAGGCCAAGACTTGCACGCAGACAGGCCACTGTAAAGCATGTCACACAACAACACGTGTTGATGTCGCTCAAACTTTATGCATTTTTTATGAGCATGCACAGCAAACAAGCACACGAAAACATACTGTGTGTGTGTGTGTGTCGTTGTTTGTTGGCTGTCTGCGCTCCTTTCAGCCATTTCTTTTAGTGTTTCATGGGCGCAACCTGTAGCTGGTTGCAACTGACTCCGGTTTGGCTTGTTGCACAAGTTTTTGTGTTTAGATAATATATGTAGTATGTGCAACGCCTCTTTAAGTACCGCGAGTGATTTAGTGCAATTTTGCCGTTAGACGGCTAGGCTAAAGCTGTTGCCAGCCTGCTGATAAGCTGCAAGCAGCAGTTGCAAGCAGCATCAGCAGAGTCAACAACATGGGCTAAAATGCATAATTAATTGAAGTTGCAAGGCGAGCACGGCTCGAGATCGTTTTGTGGCTTGCCACATGTGGCATATACTGCGCTCAATACACACATAAATACACTCACTCCACTTGCATTGAGTCGATTCGTTTGAGTTCATTTTGTGTTGGCTTCGACAGAGCTGATTTCGCGTTCTGTCATTAAAAGCTTTTGCGTAATTTTATGCAACCCGGCAATGCAAATGGAGTCGTCTGCAATCGCAACTAATATTTACCCCCCACTACTACCACCAACACCGACCACTCGTGCCCCTGCTGTCAGCGACCTTAGACACGTTTCAGTTGCATGCAGCCACACAGACTTAATTTATGCAAAACGTTGTTGCTCTACTGTTATATAATAACCAACTTCTTTGTCTAGCAACATTCGGCTTTCAAGTTCACATTTTGCCTTCACATTGGCCCAAGATTATATATTTCGCTTTTGATAAATGTAAACAATGAAAAAAAAACATTCAAAAAACTAGAATTGATTATACATAAAAGGAATGTTTGTAGATTTATGTGGATTCAATTTAATGTTGGCAAGTCAATATTTTGGTTTACGGTTTTAAGCGGAAACTCTAAGAGCGCTTTGGATTTAAATTGGTCTGATTTTTTTGTTACTTAAGTGGTTTTAATGTGCCTGTTAGATCTTATTAGTCTAATAGAGCTGGTTTTGGCTAACAACAACAGCACTGCTCCTATTCACAACACTCAACTGTGGAGAAACAATTGGTAGCTTCTCGAGCAACAAAGTTTGAAATGTAGTTGCTGTAGATTGGGTGCAGATTATATACGAGTGTAGTTATTAGAAAAAAAACTCCCACAGTTCTTAGACATATATTAAAGATTTTTCTTTTCTAATTAAATGGGCGCGCTGTTTTGAAGACTATCGTCATCATCATCTGCGGCTAGTTATGATGATGATGCTGCTGTTGATAAATGTAATTGCGTTGGTTTCTCATCAACTTAAGGCTTTGACAAAATACAAGTGAACAGAAAGCCGAAAAATAGAAACATTGTTTATGAATAGCACAAAGGTAGACAAAATGAAAATAATTGACACACGGTGAGTGAATAAGACATTTTTCGTAGAAAACGCCAACGGATTTGAAGAATCAGACAAAAAAGAAATCGGTTGTTGTAGCATAACAAAAACATTATAAGAACCAAACAAAGTATCCATTAAATTTATTATTGTCGAGTCGTGTATGACAACAAACTAAAAATAAAACAGAAAATAAACAAAAATAAGAACAAAATCAACGAAGCGGATAACATGTCTGATGAATGTGTCTGCAACTGGGTCTTTCAAACAGGTGCTTCTTCGCTGGGACTACCTGTTGAAACGTGGGAAACTTCAGTACGCGTTGTTGCAGCGATAATTACCAAAAAAAAAACTATCTCAGCCCTGTAAAACTAAAGAATCCAACCCTGTTGCTGCGGTTGCTGAACTCCAGTTGCAGGCGCAGCTGACCATGAAAAGCTGCCAGAAACGGCAAGCACTCAACTATAACCAAATGGAATGCGCTTTAAAGTGCACTTTTTGACTAGGACCAGGCCAGGCCAAGCTAGGCAAACACACAGGAAATGTGGCATATAATTAATTGTGGCATGACGCATCACTAGAAGCAGCAAACAGTATTTTCTCATACGACAATTGGTCAATTGGAAATGTGCGTGTGCACTCAGCCATAAAAGGATTAACTGTGCATGTGCCACACACATGCACTGCTTTGAAATGCCGCCTGTTGCAGCTTCCTTGTTAACTGTAATGCAACACTAGCGGGCAATGAAATAAAACTAGGCCAACTGACAAACGAACAAACTAACCAGCAAAACAGACAGCAGCATTTCAATTAACCACAAGGAACCTCAAGAATCTAGTCAGCAGAAACACAAATAGACATAGAGTGAAAGAGATATAAAGGGAGAGAGAAACAAACATCATCTAATCGCCGCCTGTCACAACTCAACAGTTCTGTATGGGCAGAGAAGCGGTTGTATTTGTTGTCTGCATCTGCATTTGTAAAGGCTTTCCAGTTTAAAGACTGTTAAAATGCGCAATTAAGTTATCATATGTAAGCTTTCAAGTGTCTTGCAGCAAAAGAATCTCAGACACCAGGCGAAATCATAAGACGAATGCTTACTCTTCCAAGCGGCAACCAGGAAGCCAGTCAGTCAGTTAGCCAATTAGCCAACTAATCCAGAACTAAACTTATAACTATTTATACTCTGTAATCGGTAAGCATGTGTTTATTTAAAGTTAAGCAGTCTACGGTTATTTAATAGTTTATGATTTCTTTTTTTTCGAGCCTTATATCGCATTTCAAGGGGACAAGAAAAAACTTCGTTATGTAGAATATTCCTTACATGAATGTATATAAATAATCTGCTATTTTTGTTTTCTCTATAATAAATACTTCAAGCACGTACACTTTTTTTTAGAATTGTAAATGCGCAATATTTTCTTTTGATTTTGAAAGTCTCATGCGTACTTTTTTTAAAGAGCAAACAAGGTATTTGACTGATGTCGAAAAAAACAAATTGTATAGCAATATCAAACAAAAACAAAGAACACGAAAACGAATCGGTAAAATTAGTAATTATAATTATTATATAAGAAAGAATAATCATAATAATTTCAATGTCGAATTCAATGCCCCAGAGCATCTCCTTAAAGGATACCTTATGATAAAGGTTGGGTACAAATGATTGCTTAAGTATACGAAAATTTCTATTTGGTTGACTTAAGGATTATTTTGATTACTCAAAACCCTGTTAAATTTAAATGGTTTGATTAATATATAAACAAAATTTAAATTTAAGAAAAACTGAAATATAAAAAACATAAAAATTAATAAATAGAACCGTTGGCATGGGCCAGAGGAGAGAGCATCTTAAATTCAATGATCTCTGATTCAAGTTATCACGTAACTACTTACTAACTGGTGCCGGGTGCTGATAAACTGGGAAATTGTTGAGCTGATCAGCTTTTTAGCTAATATGCTTGAAGCTAAGTCGGGCGGTTCTGAATTGGAATTAGTGAACAGGATCTTGTTAGCGGTAGAAAGCGCCGTTAGTTGTGGTGGCAACTTCCTCGCCCAGTTTGCCATTTGGTCCATAATTCTGTTGGCCAGCAATTTATCAAAATGCAATTGTTAAGGCACTGGACGGCTCATTAGCGCACCACTTGCCACAGAACTTGCAACACTGTAACTGCTGATGCCGCGTGGGCGACTCTGGTCAGGTAGTAAAAGAGCTAAAGACGTTGTTGACCTGGCTTTTTGGGCATGCCACTCACGCCCGAAATGTAGCTCTACACATGTTTTTTTTTTCTTTTTAACTTAATTGTGAGGCAGACGCAGACATGAATAACAAATGCCCAACATCAACAATAACAGCTCTCTTGTTGCTGCATTAGGCTGCATTTTTTAAAACATGGCCAGAGTATAGTGTAAGGTTTTGTAAGAGGGTGAGGGGTGAATACGAGAAGACACACACAAGTGGTGTGTGCAGTCAGCTGCCTGTTAATAATTTGCACGAATCGTTGGCCAACTTAACAGAGCTCCTCAGTCCAGACGCTCTCGCGTTCGCCAAGTGAAAGAAATATTTCAAGAAAATCACGATTCACAACTCAAAAGACTTTTTGGCTACTACCTCGAATCGCAGCTAAGTTTCTATGCAAGCAAGCAAGCGGGCGCGGTGCGGATTTTTATGGTTTCTGATTCGCTTGGACACTTTCACAAAAAATTCACTAGTGCTCAAAATTGGCTTATCAGAAATTTGTGCTCATTTATAAGTGAGAGCAAATCATTTGCATGCATTTCTACTTTGAGCTAATTTTGTTCAAAGCCGCCTTTTATAAATCTTCATATGTTGATACATTTTAAAGCAATTTAAAAGCAATGACTAACGACAGAGGTCCTCTGCTATTATAGTAATTATTGGAACAAGTAAAGGTTATTTCCGAGTGTTTGATACTGCTTTTTCTTTAAATTTGTATATAATATGCAATGAATTTGTTAATGAACATATTTTGAAAAACAAATCGAAATAAATACAAATTTTTTTATCACCTTTTGTTAGGTTCAATCCGGTTTTTACAAACATGTAACCAACACTCATTATAAATGTTAACAAGAGGACAACTAAATGTCCGCTCAAATAATTAAAAGCATATCATTCAAATCATGTCAACTTGATTGTGTTAACAAATTTATTGAATTAAAATTAAAGAGTTAGGTGAAATGCAAACAAGTTTTATAGCACTGATATCCTTTCAACAAAAAAACATTTAAGTTGCTACTTGTGTGGTCAGACGTTATAGTAGAACAGAAAGATTAACATTCATTATTTTCCCGATTAAATGTTTTACGATAAGATAAATCAATCATCGTTTATCATTCTTTGTTAATGCAACAGCTTGTCAAAAGTTCTGTTTCAGCTGCAGGGTTGCCAATTTTTTTTGCTACTAAGCATTTATCGATGCAATATTTTCACTTATAAATGAAGCCACGAAAATGCTAAACTGCCACATTTTCTAACCGATCAATTAAAGTGTTCTCTTGTACCATACAAATTTTTTTTCGATAAGAACAAGAAACGGACCGAAAACTGATGCAAAACTAATAGCAATGAAGTTTTCGATAAAAAACGGCAGATGGAGAAATTAAATGTTTAAGCATGTGATAGCTTTTAGATTGCCGTGCTTCAAGCTAAATTTTGTCCAAACACGGTTAAAAATTTGTTTTCTACTTGAACTTTTACAGAGAAATAAACTCATTTAGCCAGTCACATTCGTGATGAGGTAAGGGAATTAAATCTTCGGTTATTATTATAGTAGATATTCTCGTCAATTAAACTGCTTACAATTTGCCTTTTATGTCACAAAATTATGGCCATTAAACTAATTAATCTTTGCTTTTATGCCGAATGATTAAATATTTATTTTCTATCAAAACTAGTTTTATTTTTTTTTCGTGGGCGCAAATACATTACTGGTTGTTCATCTTCAAGATGGACAGGCAATTGGAGATGTATACATTTTTATAGGAATGTAGGCTTGTGTGTATACTGTATGTACGTACGTTTGTGTGTATACTTCCAAAGCAAGCAAAAGTCTCTGACTAACTTATGCCCACTAAATTGCTGCGTCAGACCAGAGAGTCTTTATGTAATAACAATAATCAAAAGCAAGGAAACGTAATAAGCTCACTGCAACGCCCTTCAATTTAGCTGGTTAGCACACCCAACCCTCTCTCCTGATGACGGATTGGCCCTTTTGGCTGTGGCTTTAGGCTTATTTTATTCGCGGTTTTCGATTTTTTTTTTTAACAACACATTTTATGTTTTGGTTGAATTATTTTTTTTTTCCAATAATTGTTTTTTGCTGCTTGAGTGAATTTTTGATTGATTTTTGTGTGTGTGTATCGTAAATTGAAATTCTCAAGCCGACAAAATCAATCAACCGACTTTTTCGCTGTTAGTTAACCAAGTTCTCGCTTTGCTTAGATAATATATTTGATTGAGGCTCTCAACCTTAACACCTGCCACAAAAACAGCTCTTACAACGTTTAGGCCATTGTTTTATCTTGGCTTCGAGGGCAGAATATACGAGCTGCGTATAATGTCTAAGACTAACCAAACGTAATTAACTAACTGAAATTACTTTAAGCAAGAGAAGTCTTGGCTCTTCGCACAATTGAAAGACAGTTAGTCAGAAAATACGCCCAACGTTTAAAAAGAAAGAAAAAATTAATGTGAACAGAAAAATTAATTACAAAATAAAAACTATTTGCGTTAAGCTTCTTTAGAGACGGCCATTTGATATGTCTGCAAATCAAGCAGAAATACGCCCAAACACATGCTGGCGCTCCTCTTTACCAACCGACCGACCTACCTACCTACCCCCACCGCCGCTGGCCTTTGCCATTTCAATTAAAATGCCATATATCATCATGTAAGCTTTTGCGCGCACATCGAATGCAATTAAAATCAAATACGCGGCTCCATTTTTGAAATCAAAGCAAATCGTAAAATGATAGGCCTTACTTTTAAACGTCTTGCCGCCCAGCCCTTCTACTCAGTCTCTCATCCTCGCTCCGGGACCACCCGGACAAAACACAACTGGTCTACTGGACACTTCCATAGTCTAGTCAAATGATAGATCAGAAACCGACTAGGAACAACTTTAAGTTCGAAAATGGCTTATTTTCTATATTTATAGAAAAAATATAATGTAATATAATCGTTTCAACATCACAATACAAATGTATGCACCCCATTGCAGTCAATATCATATTTATTTCATGTATATTATGAAAATATTTTAATTATTGTTATCGTATACTCAAGATATTCATTGTATTTAGATCTCTAACCCTCTTGTCACTTCTTTTCTAAGTAAGTTTATTTTAAACGAAAGCGTTGATGTTTAATATAATCTTTGATATGAACTTATGATAGACACTGATTAACAGCAACTATGCTTTTTCCTCCTGATTTTATTACTAAGCGAAGGGTCGAAGCTTCTTTTGCAGCTACTGCAAACAAGAGACGACAAGAAATCAGCAACGGCAGATCCTTTAAATTGACGAAGCGCGTGCATTCAAGTGTCAAAAATCATATTTTAGTTAAAATAAATGAAAATGTGTACCGAATATACATATTTATTTAAACCATAAGTGCATACACCAAACCAAAAGAAGATAGAAAAACAAAACCGTGTTGAACGAACTTATGCATAATCAAGTGACACGTCCACACCTTCATGGAGATTAACAATCTTCCATTTTTAAAAAAACTTAATGGATTTTAAAGCTTTAATAATATTTAGCCTTCTGAACCAATTTTTAAAATTGAGCAGCGTAACGGAGTCATCTGCTGGTCAAGCGAGATATTAGGCAGCAATACGTATGTGCCTGAACTAGAGCCAGTTGAGAATTATAAGCAAAACGATTACATATGTGCCTGAACTAGAACCAATTGAGAATTATAAGCAAAACAATTGTGTTCATTATTGCATACTTTTGGGTGGTTTCGAGTGCAACAGATAAGTTTTACTCATATACATACATATTTATTGAAAGTTCTATAATAAGCTAATAGATTTAAAGCATGTATAACAACTAAGTTAAGCAGATAGTTTTTGATTTTAACATTCAACATGTGCGGAGGTTATGTATTTTGATTGCATTGGTTGCTTACATAATTTGGTAATTTAAAGACATATTAAACTTCTAACATACTTCTAATCGCCCAATTAGAGACCAATGATTATGTTTATGATTTTGGGATGTGTTTGAGCATAAACTTCTGCTCTCATTGGCAATTGTTAATGTTTTTACGAGCATTTCAAGAGCGTTCTACGCCCATATAAAGCCATTAAACAGTCATTAAATTAGCTCCTAAAACCTTTTACACATCAACAAACTAAACAAAACAGTTTGATGGATCAAATGGAAAAATGACAGCCTAAGCCCATTAAATTTATTAGCTGCTCCCTCGCACCCTTCTCTTTTTCTCTTTTTATCTCTTCTTACCACTTTTAAGCATTAACTATTTGAATAACCTGTTGTTATCTTCTGCCCTTTTTGTGGGCTTTGTAGATATTAGTTTTTGTGTGTTTTTTGTAAGGTTTTCTTAAAATTTGAACTCACGCTTTGTTTTCTTTTTGTTTGTGTTGTAGTTGTTGTTGTTTTTGTTTGCCATCTAACTTAGCCAATTGTTCCTCAATATCGCTTAATTGAATATCATCCGTCATTGCCGCGTTCAAATAGCAAACATTTCGCATCTTTAAATCCCCACTCCTGCTGCTTCCACCCTTTCCGCTCCCGCCGAGCAGCTTTTCCGTATCTGTTGCATTCTGGAGCCAAACAGCGCTTCGATTGCGACAAATATTCAAATTGCGTAACTCGTTAAAAGTCAACAATTTGGATTGTGCAGGTTTTACTAATTGTTGTTGTTGCTGATGTTGTTGCACGTGTTGCAGTTGAGCTGTGGTGAGGCTGCCTGTTAGCATTGCCACCTCGACATCATCGTCCGTTTCGCCATTGCAGGATATTCCAGAGGAATGAAACTGTTCCTGCTCCTGGCCAAGTTTCTGTGCCGAAACCGAGCAGCAGCTGGATAAATCGCTGCTAATCAAACTAGATTGTTGCGAGTGCAAAGCTCTTGCCAAGCTCAACTGCTTGCACTCCGTCTCCCCGCCCTTGCCACATGGTGCAGGCAGCTCCAGAGCAATTGGATTGGGCGCCAGTGTCAAGTGTTTGGGCTTCGTTTTGGCCTTGATGGCAGATTTGATTTGTATCTTGGAGCAGCTCGATTTGGGTTTACGTTGAGGCGTTGTCAGCTTAGTGATCGTTGATTGTCGCGACTCCAGTCCGCTGCACTGCACCTGCTGAGCAGGCACAGTGGCTGGATCAGGAGCATGAGGAAGAGCTGCATTCTTTCGCTCCGCGGATCGCCTTCGACTTTGCCTTATGCTGGGCATATTGCGTGGAAACAATTTGCCCGCATCAGGCTGTGAGTTCTTGGACAAACTATCGCAGCTGAGACTTTGGCTGGGAGTATTAGCACCGCCGCAACTGCTGCCGCTGCTGCTGGTATCCGTTATGGCCAAAACGGATGCACCTTCGTTGTGCATTATAATCTCGCGATAGTTTTTTGCTGCATCAGTTTGAGGCTGAATGCCGGGCAGGCGGATGTGCCACCAGCGCTTCTTTGCGAGTAGTTTCGACATATTTGGTGCTGTTGTAGCAATTAGCACATGGCCTGGCCTCACTTCACACTTCACTCTTGCCCCCTTTGCAATTGAACGCGTCGTCAATCAATTGGCACATTACCGAGACGAGAAGACACTGTTGCAGATTGTAGCAATTACTGTCTACTACAATTAACAGGCAATCCGTTCGTTCTAATTACGTGCGCAAAATCAATAGATAGACCGAGTGAAAGAGAGATATCAAAACTCTGGCAATGGGTAATAAGAATAAACGAGTGTTGTACGCGCGTTATTACCAACGGGTCGCTTCGATAAACCGACAACCACACCGATCGCTTTGAAGTCACGAAATCAACTGAAGTAGCTGGGCGCGCACGCGTGGAAAGTTGTTTGGGCTGCAAAGCAAGCAGCAGAGAGTTAAGATCAAGAGAGAAGAGAGAGAGAGAGAGAGCAAGGTTGAACATCAAGAGCAAAAGAAAGTTAGTTGAGTTGCTGTGCGCTCTCAGGCAGTCAGATTGGTGCAGGTCAAACTCAACACTAATATGCTGATCGCTGACGCCAACTCACCACACTACTGAAAGCAACGCTCTCTCGATCTCTTATACACCAAACAAGTGCAGCAAGGTGTATAACAGGTGCCGGATACTTACAAGTGTGTGTGCGTGTGTGAGAGATTTTAGGAGTTTGTTTTTTCCCCCCTTTATTTGAGTGCATTTGTAACTTGTGGCCGCATTCTGAGGGCTTATTAACAAATTATTGGTGTGAGTTGTGAGCGCTACTGGTTGTAGCTGTGATAGTCCTCGGGCCATTTGACAAATATCAAGCACTTTAGACTGAGACTGACCCATTTTATTCAGACCGGAACTTATCGATTATGAGTGAGTTTTACTTTGAGCTTTTGATTTAAGTTTTTAGTTTGAGGTGATGCCATGGGGCAGAAATTATTGTTGTTGGCACATTCAATTTATTTTTATTTATGGAACAGCCGGAAAGGTGCCTAAGAAATGTTAAATTCAAACCGACCGACAGCTTAAAGACCTAAAAGTGATATTAGCATAATTCAAAACCCAAAAAAAAAAAAAACATTTTTATTCATATCCTACTTTCTAAAATCTTGAGCCGTCGTGTTTAATTTAGTTAAAATACTTGCAATACAAATATTTTCACCACTTCAATTCTATTGCAAAACTGGTTTTTCTTCACTTTTCCAACTTACATTCAAATTTCGCCCATAAGCGGTTCCATTTCACTGGCCAACACTGTAGACAATTTACAAATTGTTTGCAACTGTAATGAGAACCAAAATAAGCAAAAAATCAAATAAATTAAAATTCACTTTTCAAATTCAAATATTTGTGCACAAAGGCGTGCGGGGTAAGGGGTTCTCGGGTAAATGGTCGGAAAATGTGCAACTAATTGTGAAACAAACAACAACAAACAAAACGATTGTGCAAAAGTATTTTAATTACCAGCATTGCAGTATCAAAAACAAGCAACTCTTGAAACACCCACACACAGACACCCTTACGAAAGTGCGTCGAAACTTTATTTGACAGTTTCAACTGAACAACTCATGAAGTAAAATGCGCAAAACAAAACAATTTTGATTAAAATCTGCGACACGCAGTTTGCTAGCTTAAAAATGTCAGCCAAAATGTAGTTGGCAGCTGGCCATGAATGGGTGAGAAGAGTGGTGAAAAGGATAACGTGCAAAATCCATGACAATTGCCATTTGTGCTAAGTGCAGCATGCACGGAGAGGGGGTGACAGGCAGACGAAAAAAAGAAAGAACAGGTAAAAAGTCAACGTCACATTCAACAATGCCAAAAAAAAGTACGAGAAAAGTAAAAACTTAAATCACATCATGTAAGTCTGACTACCAAATACCCTGGACCCATCCAATCAATCAATACATCACCGAATTATTATTATAAAAATTTAAGCGTTACTACGTAAAAAACTTATTATTAAATTCGAGATCTTCAACAACTTACATAAATACGTCTGTTGATGCTTATCAAGAATGTGAATACTCTGTTTTGTTAGTAACATCGAACAGGGTACAATAATAAAACTCTCTCGTGAAACAAACGGCACCAGCGACAGTGCGAACGTCCTCCGCGCCGTTGCAAAGGTCGTAAAAGTTGAGATTTTAACGTGCGCTCTACACGTGTTACAATAGTTGTATTCTCTGCACTCGCAAAGTGAGAGTGTGAGTGAAATTGCCATTGCCAATGTAAGTGAGAGTGAGAGTAAGGAAATGGTGTCAGAAGTCAGAGCGCGGCGCACTTTGGCTCAGCTGACGCCCAGCAAAGCAGCGCTGCCACGTCCTGTAGCTGTCGCTATTGCTGCCAAGATGGCGTCATAAAGCACTAAAAAGTATTAAAACAATTTACACTTTGTAAAAACAGCAGCAACAGCAGCAGCGACAACTGTTCTGTGGCTTGATTGCTTGTTGCCAGCCTGCACGTGTCCGAGAGCCTAGTGAGCTAGTGAGAGTGAGATAGCGCATGTAATCTCATTTTCTGCTGCCGCTCGCACTTGGTGCGCTATTAACTTTTTCATCTGCACAACATGGCGCCAGCTCCATCCACTTACTGCGCTGCGCTCCTGTGCTGCTGCTGCTGTCATAATCATAACGGTGCTCGCATCATGGCAAGCAAATACAACATAAAGAGCAGAAAAAGAAGAAACTGGGCGTGTTGACAATCGCGTTACCATAATTCTTTTCGCTAAATTCAAATAGAATTTTGCGCTTATTTGCATAAACAACGTGAAAGTCGTAAAGTGAAAAATTGCATAAAAATATAAAAAGAATGGGGAATTGAAGTGCAAAGCTTACTTCTACTGCAATTGTTAGGCACTGAATCGAAGGCACTATGGAAAAAATGGAAGCTTTTCCTCATTTTCGAGCGAAATATGCAAATTCATTTGATTGTACAATTGGTTGGAGAAATGTGATTGTGAAAATTCAGTCGCATGGTAATAAAAGCACAGAAAATATATTTTCATAATCATAATAATATGTTCTTAATTTCCAATTCAGAGAAAGGGTATCCGGCGTTAATCGGTTAAGTAATTCCTTAAAATATTATGAAAATGTTTTTTTTTTCAATAATTTCCTTTAAATATAATCAACACACGCAAATTGTCCTGACATAATAAACATTTTTTAGAATATGCCCAGATTAAGGGGTGACAGAAATGGTTTCACATAACTCAAAAGTGTAAAATGTTTGCATTTCTTTTAACTGCATTTGACACCATGGTGCGTCATCATTCACAGTCATTCGTTTTGAATGACGCTACCGTTACATCCGCTTCTATACGTTCCATATGCGTTGCCACAACGTTGCAAAAGTAGCAAAACCCCCATATACCCAGCAGCATACTTCAGCCAGCGACTTCCTCTTATAAGACAATATAAGCAGCGAGCGTAAAACTCTGGAGTAGCAGTTGGAGGAGTCTGAGTTGGAGTCGAAGCAGCGGGAAGCCGAAAACAATTGCAACCAGCTCGAATCTCTCGTCGCCCGTCTCCTCCATTTCCCATACTTAAGCTTCCTGCGTGGGCGGCCCTAATGATGACGTCTCCCGCTGCTGCTGCTTGTTGTTTGTTGTTGTTGTTGCTGGGGAAAATGTGGCTAAAAGTCTCAAGTGCCGCCTCCCTGCCTGCCTTAGAGAGACCCGTTATATTTATGAAAAATATTTTGTTACATACACACATTTATATATAAATGAAATGTGATGACAAAAAACAACGAGACGCAATCATTGCGTTGATTTGCAAAATGGCGCTGATGACAGTCGTTGATGTTGGTTGAGAGGGGAGGTGAGGTGCACTGTGTGGGCTTACTGATTTTTAATTAAAAAAGCAACAAGCAGAAGTAGCAAAGAGCAAAAAAAAAGAATGAAAATAAACACACACAACTGAGAACAGGAGATCTCAAAAGTGCGCGTCAGAAGGTTTTCTTTTGTTAATCGACTTGATTGTAAATATTTTCTTGCTACCAAACTCAACCAACACCCCTCTCTCTTTGAGTTTCTGTGTTGTTTGTCATGGCTCTAACGGCACATTCACCCAGCTTCGCAGTGACAGTGCCACAATCAGGCACTCCTCTGTCTCTCTCGTGCTCTCTTTCTCACTCAGTGGCACCTGCCCCTTTCCAGTAGTCACTGCACGTCCCCCTTTGCAAGTGTGTCGCAACATTTGCCTTTGTTATTTATGGCAGCATTGTTCAGATTCGTGTTTCTTGCTTGCTCTTGTTCCCTTTCGTTCCTGCTGACGCGTTGCGCGTTTTTTCACGCGCCAACCTTCTGCTGCTGCTGCTGCTTCAAAGCAACAGGGGTTGTGGGTGACATGGGCGACATGGAGGGGAGGGAGAACTTGGCGGCACAAGTTTGTTTCTGTCACTGCGTTTTTAATTTTGATTTTGACGCGGTAAAAACAATAATGTCAACTATGTACGTCTGTCAGCGCCAGATGAGCTAACTTTTTGACAACAAGCAACAGCCACATTTACCGTTAATGTTAACAGACAAATAAGACTAGCACGAAATGTACAATAAATTACTTGGTTTTGTATTAACGAAATATACTATTCTCAATAATTTGTTGATATACTTTGAAAATGATTTTCGGCCTTCCTTAAAGCCTAAGTGTTTTAATCATACTGACCTCAATCGCATCGGACCATAAAATATTCCTCTGTTCATCGGCTGACCATTATTTAAACCAATTTTTCCTACTTCTTGCGTTTGTAAATGGTTGATTTAACGTGTAAAGCTAAACAATTTTAGATTCCAAAAGCTTCTGAGTTTTGAATTATGTTCTCTGAGATAAAGTAAACGTTTTGCGCTGCCGCAGTAATATTTAGGACACTTCGTTGCTTTGTTACAGTCCTTAAAGGTCCTCAACTGCTGTAGAAAGTCTACTTTTTTTAAGAAACTAGTTCAAAACACACTATTTATCACTTTTATTTGGCCTCTATTTATGGATTTTATTGTTTTGTATTATTTTAATCGAAAACCTAACCAATCGTCTAACTTTTTGTGAGATTTTCAAAAATATCATAAATTTTTTGATTCCTTTTCGAAATAACAGTTATTAGATTTCAAAAATGAAAAAAAAAGAACATAATTTTATGAAGGTTTTTTTTTTGTAAACATGACGATTATTTCTTTTGCAAGATTTAATTCCCTTTTCCAACAAACAAAAATAATAAAATATGTTTCAACTATCGTATCAATATAAACGAATACTATACTTATAGTGGAAACTCTAAGCATTATAAAAAATAATACTCATTTGACGAAATTGAAAAAGTTGATGTTTGTTTTTTGGACTGTAAAACAAAAGAAGCTTGATGATGATATTATTTTTTTCGCAGCTGTATATTTAGTTTTCTTAAGTGTTCTTAATAAATAAAGAACTAAATGCACATAGATAAGGTAATGTTTTCGGAATAAAAAGTTTATTTTCCTAATCAATTACTTGATTCTTAAATTACATTATGGTACTGGATCTCAAAGAATGGATATCGTCAAGCGAAAGAGCTAATTCATCCGTATATAAATGGGAACAGTGATAGGTGTTCTAGGATGGATTTAAAACTATTGGTCATTGGCCACCATGTTGTTAAATGCGATCTTCAGAAAATGCGCTCATTCTATGTGAATGTTCAGCCATTATCTGGTCAAGAAGGAGGCACCTGCATAAACAACGCAAATCAACCTTCATTATTTCCTTTTTCTCTGTAGCAAAAATCGCTCAATTTATTTATTTTATGTGAATAAGTTAGTAATTCGATATCCTTTTAATTTGTTCTTTCTTATTCGTTAATAAAATCATTTAATTTGTCTGCATGCTGCTGAGACCAATTAAATACGCAAAAGCGCAGTACAATAAAAACACCAAAAGTCCTGTTTTATAATTAAATATTATCAATGTAATTAATCAGCTCTTAGGAACTTTTATACCCTGAACCCATGAAATGAAAACAAGAGTATAATGGTTTTGTGCAAATGTATGCAACAGACTGAAGAAAGTTTCTCTGACCCGATAAATAATTAATTTTGTTTTTTTGATCAGTTTCAACAGCCGAGTCATTTTGGCCATGTCCGTCTGTCTTTCTGTCTATAAGAGCTAGACACTTGAAATTTGGGATTTAAGTTCGTGTGTACCACGCGCAGGTCAAGTTTGCTTGAAACTATCGATAAGTCTTCTGGTTTTTGATCCAAAATCTATTGACAAAATAATGTTCATCTGTGAACATTTCATTTCGAAATCGGTTCGCTCATTACCTGTACGCATTATGTCTAGGGTTCAGGGTGTCTCCTAGTCTAGCTTTTCCGACTAGCGCCTTTTTAATTGTTAAAAAAAAAAAAAAAAACACTCAGTTCATTTAAACATATTTAGTTTTCAGTATTTTGGTAGAATGGTACTTACTGTAGAAATACTGTGCTTAATTTTTCTGTCAATTGGGGAGTACGCATTGGAATAAAAGGACTTGAATGATTTCAAATGAATGCCAGTTTTTGATACGCTTTGTGACGCTTGAGAAATCAATGCTGATCAAACGCTTACAAAACTTGTGACGATTATTACATGTATCTAAAAATTAATAACAACTATTTGCCAATTTGCTTGTTTTCCTGCAGATTTGTGGAGATATCAAGCTTCTCTTTTAGTCTCCATTTGCGGATTTTATGTGAATGCTTGCATTTTGTTAAGATAAACAAACGAATTCCAGTTAAAGCCCTTAAACATTTTTGAAAACATGATGGCAAGCTGTTAATTTACATTTAATTATATTATGAAAATTATCACTATACAGCACAGCCTGAATGTTAATCACATCAAGCTCAATAGAAACTATAATATGCCGTTGCCCATCGGCATGGGCAATTGTGTAATTACAACACAATATACAATATAATGTTCTGCGCGCAATTGTTCATTTAATGTTTGAGATATTAAACAAATCATATTAAAGTTTGTAGCTGGAACAAAGAAAGATTTGTTACTATTCAGGTATGCTATATAGCAGGAGTCCGATTTTGATACAAATCAAAACAAATAAGAAATTTGTTCCTGGTTGGCTAAGAATTTACTGACTATTATTAAGAAATGAACAGTTTTGGTTGCTCGATTTCAGTTTCATAGCTATAAATTAAGAACAAGTAAGAAGGCTCTAGTCGGGAGAGCCCGACTAGAAGATACCCTGAACCCAGTTGTAATGAATATATTAAATTAATATAAGACTTTGACTTAACTTCAATCGATTAAATTCGATATCTCCGGTGTTTCTTAACCGATTTGGACGAAATTTTCAGAAAAGTTCTATCGTTACCCATTATTTCAACCTCCATTTATTCATTTTCCAAATTCGATATTTTTTGTTATCGATTCCATGTGTATATCGGAAACCAGAATAGTTATCGATAATTTGAACTTGTTCTGCTTATAGTATAGGAGAACTTATAATCGAAAGCTGAAGTCTCTAGCTCTTGTAGTCTCTGAGATCGACGGGCTCAGACAGACGGACATACGGACGGACAGACGGACATGGCTATATCGTCTCGGCTGTTGGTGCTGATCAAGAATATATATACTTTATGGGTTCGGAGATGCTTCCTTCTGCCTGTTACATACTTTTGCACAAAACCATTAAACCCATTTTACCCATTTTTTGGATTCAGGGATAGTTGTTTAAGAAGTCGCATAAGTTATGTTCACCAAACTGCATTCTAGAATTTTATTATTTTCTTTGTATGTATATTGATGTGAACATATTTAATGAATATTTGCATTAATTAACGAGCTATCATTTAACTTCAGAAAATATAATATTGTATGCAAGGCGAGCTATTAAAATTGTTCTGGGTGACTTTTTTTAAGCATTTTTAACAGATTGGCTGTAATTAGGTTTGAGAGCCCAAAATTTATATTATCAACATGGTATTTACATGTTGATCAAGCAAACATCTTAACGGCTAAGAATAAATGTAGTGATAAGAAAAAACTGAATATCTACAAATAATTTGTAAATGTGATTTTAAAATTTTGTAGCGAATGTTAGCCTATATATAGTTTTCTGCAATATAAATCAAGTAAGAAACAGTTAAAAAATAACATTTTATCCTATTATCAGTTAACGCCTTATTGTTTATTGGAAACTCTAGCTATCACGAAGTCAATTGACCTTGAGTTATTTTCAGCTTAAGCTCTATGCAATCATATTTCAGAAAGTTGTTGACAGGTTGTTGAAGTATTTATTTTTTGATGCTACTGCAAGTGCAAGCAAAAGACAACATCACTAAAATAGTAAAAACCCGCCCTGACAGTCAAACATGTGCCTGATGCTGCTCTTTGTGTACATTATTAAATGATGTTGAATGTGTGAGATGCCTGGTTCAATAAACAGTTAAAACACCCTCAATTACGCAACGTTGACAGCAAACAAATGAAATGGGAACCAAGCAGTGAATTGCCCAAAGGCAAACAGTTGCCGAGCACTTGAAAAGTGCAAGGCTTTGAAAACTGCACACACACACCCAAAACTCA
Organism: Scaptomyza montana; assembly: GCA_018904305.1. Lineage (NCBI taxonomy): Eukaryota > Metazoa > Arthropoda > Insecta > Diptera > Drosophilidae > Scaptomyza > Scaptomyza montana. Next base: position 1,805,114 of record JAEIGR010000012.1, read on the forward strand.
CCCACACTCACACACATTATGAAGATGAAGAATTATGAATATTGAAAGGCCCCTCATGCTAACGAATATATGGATATAGGACCTCATCCAAAAAGCTTACACCAAATCAGTTGTAAAGACCCTCTAAGCAAGTATGTTGTGTCTGGGCTAATAAATGTTTCTGCTCGTTTGTTGTGCTTGGATGTGTGTAAATAATTAAATTCTTAATTATCTCATGCCACATACAAACACACCAGCACACAAAAACACACCCACAAATACTCGAAAACTCTTGTAAAATGTTTTGGCCTGGAAGGCACATGATTAGCCACATTCAACTTCATATGCACTTTGCACCACCGAAAAAAAAAAAAATTGTATTTAATTAGTTTTAATAATTCATACGACACAAAACTCACACATGACACAAAATTTTGAGCTTTTAAGCACATCTAACTAAAAGTAGAAATAATGTTTTCTCGCACGGTGTCATAGCGTTAATGAGCGAATTAGTATTCATTATTAGGTGTCACTTTGGGCGGTGCTTTTTCCACCGCATAATTTGCATAATGCTTGCTTATCTCCAGCACAGCTGGGAGTGTGGGCGTGGCACTTGCAAGCAGAGTGAAGTAAATTAATATAAATGGCGTCAAACATTGTCATTTTTAATGGCTGTACTTATAGTTGTGTGTAAAGTGTTAATGATATGCAAAGAATTTATCTTTCTACCATGTTAGTTCTCAATAGTTGCGTGCTGCAATCCTCTAAGGAATATGTGTTGTAATAAATAAACACTCAGGCAAAAAAACAGACACTTTTGTTGACCTAAAATCGCACATTTAAATCAACTTTAATGTTGATTAAAATTACAATAATGTTGACAAAGGATAAAAAACTTGATTCGTTTAATATTCTTTGCATTGAAATAATCTCTTACATTTCCATTTAATTAACTAACTAAATTTTTGAATCTTTTAAGACACACTTGAATCTATTTATTTATTTTACGATGGTGGCAATACTGCAAAGCTGATATAAAAGAAATATTTTTTATTATAAAACCCATTTAGTTTGTGTTTGAAATTATAAGTATAAAACTCAATCGAATGAGAATTTAACGAGAACAAGTCTTTGGCTTGCATAAAAATAAAGAAAAATGTTTATGAAAACAGATTTCAATTATCATTCTCGATCATTCGTGGTTTAATTTTATTATAATTTAAAAAAATTTGAAATATTTGGTGAGTAAACTTTAAAGTTTTTTATTTTGAGTTTTGTTCCTTTCAAGTAATATTTGCATTGAATTAAAACGACGTGTGTTATTTTCAATTGGGTATGTATTTGAATTTTAAACCAGCTGAGTGGTACTTAAGTTCAAGACAAATTAAAGGTTTTTGACAGCATTTATATTTCGGATGTACATACATCGAGAGAATAAAAACCGCAAACTTTCCTGTAGAATGAAATATCTTATTAATATATAAACATTGTGAGTTTTGCTTTATTTCTTATTTGTAGAGTATCTTAAAATATATACGTATAGAATAAACATAATCTAGTCAAGAGAGGGAAACACTTCCTTTATGAAATAAACACCATTTATTCATATGAAATCCTGGCACTAATCATAAACGGAAACTGAACTCAACAAAAGCCCATTGAGTGTTTCAAGGGCTTAGAAATCGGAGCCTGGCCCCAATTTAGTATTCATATCACATTACACCTGAATAACTGACTGCCTACCTGCCTGTTTGTCTAACTGACTGCCTGACTCATTACCCGCCGCAGTTCCCCGTAGCAATTAGCTGTTGTTGAACCTTGAACAAGGTTTTGATAGTGAGGCACGGTCCACTTGTTTGTCAGTTGGTGAAAGGCAGAGCCCAATTGGATGATGATGTTGAAGTTCAAGACGCTTACCTTGGTGGTGCTTGGCGGGTTTGTTGACTCCTAATCCAATTAGAAAATTTACTACCAGCACGTAGTTGGCTGTTGGACTCTTGGCGACTTGGCTCGTTAAGCAATTTAACTTTACGATGACAACGACGACGACAGCAACAGCGTCGAAAGCCAAGTAGAAGTTTCTTGGCACAATTCAATTGGCTGACATTGGGTAACAGTGCAAATTCAATTTGTTAACATTTCAATTTTCACCTTCGTTATTCAATTAGGCATAAATGCAGACATCACCACACACACGCGACTCTTACACACTCCGCATGGTTATTAGGAAATTAACACACGCCTGTAATGATATGCGAGCCTTCAATTCAACCCTTCGATGCCTTCAACTTGAATAATTTAAATCACAAAGGCTAAAAACTCAGAATGCAACGAAGTGGAAGTTGACGCGTCCTGTTTCCAAAGTGCAAACAAATTTGATTTGGGGCAAGGCTCTTGGCCAAACAAAAAACGCTCGCAAAACTCAGTGAATAAGCGAATCGAAGCGAACACATTCACCAAAACAACCGAATCCGCTTGCACGTTGTGTTGTGCCGCGTATGCAAACCGCAACTGAATTGGCCACAGTCAAAAGCCGGAGACAAGGACACGCTGTCTGCCACTGGCAACTTGCCTGGAGACGCCAAGTCTGCCATCGAACAAGTGAAATCTATATAAGTCTATTTGTGTGCGTGTTTGGTTGGACACATTGTTTTGGTTTACCATCCAACCAGCTTCAAACCGCGTTGCATACGCACAGGCGCACTGCGGAATTTACTCTTTATGCGATTTGTTTGTTGATTGCAAAGAGAGAGGCATTTGTTTTGCTTTTCTCTTTCATTTTTATTTTGCGCGTTTAATTGTCGCAATAACTAATATTGGTACTGTGAGTAGAGTATTGAAGACAGTTTCAATAAGATATAAGAAAAAATTTTAGGAGTCAAATGCTTAGAAAAATCGTTGCTTATCCTCGGAAAATAAAATTAATAACTAAATAAAAAAAAACCTGGTGTAGAGCGAATATATTTTTTTTTAAATATAAAGAAACATACAATTATTTCAACTTTTCATATCGGCCTCCTAAAAGAATATTAAAAACACTATAAATGTAAGTTGCTTGACGTGTTGAAAACCTTTAATTTCTTTTGGCACAATAACAGGTTAATCTTTAAAAGAGATTTGCATGTACAAACACACATTCTATGCTTATTAAATAAAAATTAAATTTAATTTTATTTTTATTTTAGAAAAACTTTTTTAGCGATAGGTTTTTGAAAGCAATTTAATTGAATTTAAGGAGGCTTCAAACTTTAAAACATCTTTAAGTTGATCTTAAACTAAAAAGCTTATTATCTTGTTATAATTTTATGTTAATGTAGGGACAATAAAGTATTTTTACATTTAGCAATACAATTCAAAGCAATTATAATTTTTATTGTTGATCGCAATCTCAAAAAATCCATCAAATTTGCAACCTCTAACAGAACTTTCAGACTTGTCCAATAAAACGTAATAAATGTTAATGCATGAAAATTAAAATCAATCAGTTTTAGTGTTAGTTAAACCCCGACAATAATGCAGCCACTTAAGCCATCAGCCAGCAGCAATAGCGAAAACTGCCAGAAGAAAATGATAAAGGAAACGAAGAAGGAGCCGAAGCCAAGTTGAAGGACAACATTTATGCCACCCTTGAGATTTGGCATTTACAAGAGGCGACACGTCGTCCTTGCGGCAAAAGGCAGGGGTGGCGAAGTAACTAAGCGTCTGCAAAGAGGGCAACGGACGAGGATTGTTGGTGGGGTGTGGAAGGGAAGGGGACATCTTGTGGCCAGCATAGTTTCACGATGACTGGATGGCAGTGTGAGGCAAGTACTTGAGCTGGATCGTGTGCCCCGACAGCTTTGCTTAAAGTTATGCGCGATTCTTATAAATGTGCATGCGTTACGCAAGGTTGGACAATTGCCGTTGTGGGTGGAGGTAAAGAAGGTGGTGGTGGTGGTGGTGGAAGGCCAATGAATAAAATGTGAGCTTACTAAGCAGCATGGCTTGATGATGTTGCCAATGATGAGAACAGCTCGGGGAAGGTGCGTCACTCTCTCCTCAAACGTTGGGCCCTTCAAGGTGCATCCACCCCACAGGAATTGACTTTTTCATTTCTTTTATATGCGTATTTATTTGTGTGGGGTGACTTTGAGGGGTTGCTGTTTCGGCTGCTTTCAACTTGTCGTCTGGAAATCTGAAATTGAAATTACTAGGCGTTTTGGCAACTTTTATTGCCCAACGAGAAACGTGAATAACGCACACTCTCATCATCAATGTTGCCAGAAATGAATGCGTGAAAAGGGGCAACAGCAAACTGGCCGGCCGACTTGTCATAAAAGCGATGTATACTATTAAATAGTAATAACGATTGCCAGACTCCCAGTTCCCACAGCAACAACAGCAACTAGAATGGTAGTCAACACTTTGTTCGCATGTGTCAGTCGCAATTTTACGAGCAGAAATACTTTTGGCCAAAAGTTTTTACGGCAACAAGCGGAAATGGCATTTTTACTGGCCATCTAAGCAGCACAGATTGTGTCCAGCTCCAAGTCGAGATCTAGCTCCAGCTGTGTGCCATTTGATGGCCAAATTGAAAACTATATTTGGGGGAAAAAAGGGAAAACTTTTTGAAGGCAGCATTTTCTGCTGCAATAGCAGAAAAATTGATTTGTTGTCGATTTCAGTTGCCTGCCCCATTCTAACCCCCTTTTGACAGGCATTCAGTGTGTTACAGCTTCGTTTTCTATATAATTTATAGCACTGCAAGTGCAAGTAAACATGTGCGACAAACGACCTTATGAAAGCCAAACAAAAACTTTTTCGGGGCCAAAAGCTGTTAAATAAAATACTTGCTGATTTTATTTCTTTCTGATTATTTTTTCTTATTTGGCATTTGAGTTGGGGCGAATGAATCGAGTGTGACTGCAGCTGGACCTTGGCCAGGATGCTGCTGCTGTCAACCACAGAAGCGTTGGCCATTTGTCTTCTTGCAAATCTTTTCGAGTGCTGCTGACAACGAGTGTCGACTGAGTGTTGAGTGTTGTGAGTGCAGGCAGAAACGCATTCAGATTGAGATTGCAGATCTCACTGTCAGTGATCGATCGCAAACGAAAAAACTCAAACTTCGACAGACAACAGAGTTGCTACATCTTTAAATACTACAGTGGTTACATGTCATCTATAACTTTTAGTTTTTAAAAAAATGTTTAATTCATTTTTATAAATGTATAAATAGCAAAAGCTTTATTATGCATGCATCCAAGAAAAGAAGCAATAAACAGGGTATTGGTTTATTCAAAAATAACTTTAATAATAAAAAATATTTATATTTCTATCTACTTTACAGCAAGCAAATAACACAGCTAATTGAACTGAAATAGTATGGTCATTGTTGCAATACTCCAAAAATTTCTTTAAAAGGTGTAGCTAAACTGCAATTCATTTGTACATTGCCTCTCTATGCGAATCTCATAAGATGCAATTTTACGATGAGCTTGGTATTTTTGCCTCCCTCAATGCTGCTTGCTCATTAAAGTTCCAGGCATATGCAAGGTATCTGGCCACAATTCAACAGCATTTTTGCTATGTGCGTTGCGTCTTTTGATGCGATACTCATTAGCTACAAAAGAAATTACATATGGTTAACCTGAAGGCAGGCAACTATGCACTCACACACACAGCCAAACAGACGTACATATATAGCGACGGAGCAGCCCTTTTAACTCTGTTACCAATTTTCCCGAGCAACTAGCATGTATTTACGAAAACATTTTCCACTCCGACTTGCGTCCACCTACTTAATTATTTGAAGCATTCGCACAATTTTCACAAACATGTTCGTCTTATTCACTTAATTCACTTTTTGTGTGCTGTCAGTTGTGTGTTGTGTTGTTTTGTGTCTTGGCCAGTTCAGAGAACAGGTTGTCAAGGTAGTATACTCAATACCTGTATATATACTATGTGTATGTGTATGTATTTGCAGTCTAGATAGCAGCCGCACATTCCTTCGTTGGAAGCTTCACATTTATGCCAAAGTTAAGTGAACTTGAAGCCTTTTTGCCCGTGTCTTGACTGCTGGCTACTGGCTCTGTATTTGCCCTTATCTGTGCGAGCCCCAATCCTGACTGGCCCTGCTTTTCACCCCTCCCCCCTGCTTTCGCATAAGTTGTGAGTTTTTTAATTGCAGTCTAAATGGACTTCAATGAATGCAGCAGCAGCAGCAGCAGCAGCAGAGTTGCAAACTGGCGACTTGCAACCTGCAACTGGCGGCAGTTTATCTTTTGATTGTTGAGTCGCTTCTTGCCGCCTGCACTTGAAGACTAAAGCGAAACAAAGTCACAAACAGAAGACGACAAACAGTCGACGACAATAATGACGCCTTTTTAAGTCAAAGATTTTAATTACTGCAGCAAATGTTGCTTGTTGGCTTTGCTGCATTTACAAAGTGCACTCAAAACTCGAGACTCGAGTGCAAGTCTTCATTCTGCCATACTATATAGTATACTATATTGTATTTAAAAGAAATTAAGAGTTTTGCACTAAGCCATGAGCTTAATGCAACGATTGATATGGCACATTAAAAATCGCCGGCAACTGGCATTCGTAAGGCCGCAAGATTGATGATGCCCAATGTACGGCCAGTCGATTTTACAACGCTTATCGGCAGCAGTTGGCAGTCAGCAGCCAGGAACCGCAGCAGGAGCAGCAGCTGCCCAAAGTGCACGTACTTTGTCTAACTGCCAATGCCAATGCCAATGCAATACACACAGACCATTCGAATACGAATGCGAACTTGAATGTGAATGTGAATGCGGATTGCCCACATGCCGCGCACGGCCACAATTCGTAAATTTATTAAACGTCAACACGGCACTGAGCCAAATAAACTTGTCTCACGACAACTGCCGGGCTTCTAGCAACAACAAAAACAACAACAACGGCAACAACGAATCCAATACCAAGTCCAAGAACAAGTCGGCCTTATACTGGCACGCAGCAAACGGTTAAAATTAATAAAGCATCTTTTCTTTCGTTCGTTCGTTTTGCTTTCGCCTGTTAGCCAAGTTCTAGACACATGGCGCAGCGCAGGCAAGAGTAAAGCAAAAGGAAGGGGGAAACAGCGAAACGAAGACGTTGGCAATCTATGGCTCGTCTTACCATTTTCTGTTGACCACTTTTTCCCAAGTGCGCGAGCGCAAACAACGTCAACTTGACCAGAAAGTTGCTCTTGCTATTGGTGCCCATTCCATTTTTTCGCAATCTCAATTCCCCCTCCCCCCCCCTTGCATGGTCAGTCTCCCATCATCAGAACCCATCGCAATTGCAGTCATGTGGGTTTTCTAACAGTGATATTTATCTGCTAGTGCAATTACCGTTGTATGGACTCGATTAGGGTTCGGTGGCATACTCATTACTTGGAAATGAGCAGCGGTTACCAAGCTTGACGTTTGCTTTGAGTTGCATATTTTTACATACATACACGTGTTATATATCTGCATGCCTGTATGATATGCATGTTTGTACATGTGCATGTCATATATGAATGTCATAACTTTGAAATATCTTTTGCGAAAAAAAAATTATATTAAGCAAGACAAATGCAAAAGATGAAAATATGTTAATCTTACTTTAAAATGAAAGAAATCAAACTTAAACTATTTTAAATAAGTAAATAATAGGTGTCAAATAAACAGTCTTATATCTTGTTCCAATTAGGAATAAACAATTTAAAGAGATCATTCCTAAAAACGTGGTACATTACAATAATGTTGTACAATCTACAATATATATAACTGAAGTATTGGTTGTCTGAATTATTTGATTCGATTCTCACAAGTTCCTTTAACTAAATATTTGCTCCATTCAAATATCAATTTAATTTTAAGAAAATAAATCGGCCTTTGCTGTTTAAGCTATAAATTCATATTGCCAAGTTAATATTACTTATATGTAATTTTGCTTATCAAATCTTGAGTTCAGTGGGTATCAACATGTAAGTCTGAACATGTCAGTAAAAATACTACAAGGATCGCAACAATGGGTGCAGCATAATAAGTGGTAAAAAAGAAAAAATAGTAAAATAGATCTTAACTTGTTGCTGATGCTTTGTAATTGCCACAGAGACGCTCAGGCGCTCTGATTTTGTTGCCCGCCGTCTGGTTTATGCAGCTCGTTGTGTTAGTTGTTGTAATTAAAGTTCGAAAATGGACGGTTGCAACAAGATACCAAGACACACACAAGCACACGATTAAAAAGGAAAATTTCTGTAAACCCGTAAGCAGCAGACGAAAAGGGAGTCTCTCGCTGATGATCATGGCGATCAACAACAGCCACATCAACAACGAAAGCAACTACAACAATCACTTCAAAAACAACAACAACATATCGTTATTAGACTAAGAAGCAATTTACAATTTAAACTTTAATCTTGTTAGTTTAATACGCTGCTCAAGCCTCAACCTTGGCTGAAAGTGTGAGTGCAACCGGCTTGGATTGCGAATTGCGGATTGCGTGTTCGCGTATCCAGAGGATGTGGGTGTGGCCCGACCAAACACGGCCAGCGACCACGCCCCAAAACAAGCGCATCCACAGATGAGGTCAGTCTGCGCAAGACAAAAACGAATAGCAACCAAAAAATATATTAAATTGAAGCTAAATATAAATGCTTGATGGCGAATATAAAATGCCCTTCTTAATCCTTAGCGCAGGTATGAAATAATATATAATTAAACAAATTCCGATTGTTTTCTTTTTTTTCTCTAAGTAAAATCTTTAATATGTAAATTTAAAAAAGCAGCGTATTTATTTTACAACCTTCTGTATGCCTTGTTTGAATGTAAAATTGTCCTATTCTGTGAATAAAAAATTTTGTTTATTATTCAACTGTATTCTCATAATTTCTATAGCAGGCGTACAGAATTTCTTTTTGATGTTCCCGACAAAGTATTAATTAAAAACACATATCCTATGTATGTTGTGTTACACACTTTTCAACAATATCAAAATACCCTCCAGTAGAGTATAACACAAAAAAAAAATTAAGCTGTTGTCTTTGGACTGGCTTAAGGGGACTGGCAACTTGACTCTTACATTTGGTTGACTCCTTGTGACTTATGTGGCAAATTACAGAGTCTTGGCTTCCAAGAAATTGAAAAAAGAAGGCGCCAAATTATCTGCATTGTGTTTTATTGCCTTGCCAACAACAACACATTGGACAACAACTCTTTCGCCTTGATGCGCTATGTGGCACGTCATGGAAGCCTAATTGAATTTCGCAAGAGGCGCTCGCATGGTCCTTGATCGACTTATCCTTGCCAGAGTTCCACGCTCTGTGCTTGTGTGTAAGTGATAGCTTTGTTTTGTCTAAAATATGGCTGCAGCGCATCCAAGTTTAAGTTGGCAGCTGGAGACGTCGACATGGACGTGGCAACAATTAATTTCACACACAGCCACTTTAACTTTTTGGCTACACTAATCCCACAAACTTGGATTGCTTGGCTACCCTTCCTCTATCCCTGCCCCCCTCGGCCAAAAAAACTTTAAGCCCTAAGACTCTTCTCAATGTGTTGCGGCATAGTTTTGTGTGTTTTGTGGCTTGCGCCAGCTTTGGGCCAAAACAATTTACAGGCTTCCCAACTTGCCTGTTTATTGTTTATGGCATCATTGTGCGCCATTGTTGTTTCCCTCAATGGAAGTGTTGTTGCTGCCGTTACTGTTGTTGTCAAACTTAAATCCTTTTAGTGCTTTGTTTATGAACTTGCATATAAATTCACAAATTTTGCGCTACAGCAAAAGTTTTTCATCGGTTTCTTTTTCTTTTTTTCTTTTTGTTATTTGCCAGATAATCCTCGCGGTTGCCACACGCCGACTGCACTGATTGTGTGGCATGAATTGCACGTGTGGCATGTGTGCATAAATAAGTTGCAATTGCTTTATTAAAATATGCACACAATGTGCAATCAATTTGCCTTTAAGCAGTAAAATCAACAACATAATTCATGGATCATAATATATTTTATATCATCTGATGCTTAAAGACTTTTCAGTAATATGTTTAATGCTTAAAAATGGCTATTTGATGTTATACAACTTTATGTTACATAGTTACATACTAGCAAAACTAAAGAACATTCTATGGATAAGTAGTATGTTTTTAATATTTCATGTGGTATAAACACATTCTAACACAATGGTACAAAAAAACTTCTCGTCTATTATTGGTTTTTGTGGCATCCCTCAGTAAAAGTAGAACTCTTAACAACTTAAGATATATTGACATTCTATGGCAGCTTAACAGGAGTCAAGCAGGTGCGTTAAAACAACAACTGGGTAGCTCTGTTGTTGAAACTCAACGACTGCACCAATTTTAGTTCAATTCGATGAACATTAGCATATTCCAGGAATGTATTTGCCTTTAAAGAGGACATCAATCTGGAGTGCTTGTATGCTGCCAGCAAAGTGTTCGATTGTGCCAAGAGATGTTTCTTAAGCAACGTTTCGTTTGCGTTCCAAGGATGTCAATTGTATGATGGTATGTGAAGGCTGAAGGCTGGATGAAGGCTAGGGCGCACATTGGACAGTTCTTAGTAGCAAACTATGTATGTAATTTGATGGTTCTCTACGCGTATAAAGCTGACAAGCCCAAGTTGTTGGCCATTGTCGCTCGTTACTTTCATTAGGCAGCCCGGCACTTGACAATGATGTATATCGAAGAGCATGTGAAAAATTGAAGATACCAGAAGCAACAAAAAACACTATACTAAAAGACGGACACGAAGAAGAAGATGATGGTCGGTCAGTTGGAAAGAGCCGGTCTTTGCTCGTGGCTCTCGGCTCTTAGCTTCTAGCCGCCGCATGTGTCAGAGACAAAAGGCTTGCAACTTAAATTGGGCTCCCGTTTAACTTGGGCTCTTCTTTTTTGTTGATGTTGCTGTTGTTTGTTTGTTTTGCTTAAATGTTGCATTGTGCTTTGGTTGGGGCAGCTTCTGCTTGCAGATTCTGTTTCTGTTAGCCGTTGACTGCATTTAGCGTTCATTTGATGAACAATTCAGACGCGGACTTTGCCATACACTTGTTGGCCAAGGCGTGGGCAAACAAACGGTAGCTGCCATCCCAAGCCATTGCCCAGGCCCAGTCACAAGTCGCCATCCCCATCTCTCAAATGCATCTGTCTTAGTTGTTGTACTCATTGCTGTTGTCATCGCCGTTCCCGATCCCGTTCTTGTTGTTGCTGGTGTTGTTATTGTTATTGTTGTTGTCGTTGTCGTTGCTGTTACCACTCCCCGATACCGGGCTAAATGACTTTGACATTCCTGCTGCCAAGCATTTCTTGTGCTCCCTTATACTCTTGCCAAAAAGTTAAACAATTTTTAGCTTGATTGAGATGCTTTTGAAAAAATGAATATTCAATTTTCAATAAGAGTTTCAAGCGTCTTACAAGAATACTAAAGGAATTTTAGAAAACTCAATAGCTCAATGAAAATTAATCATAAATTACACATGTCTTGAAATATTTATTTTTTATTCGATTTGGTGTTCAAAATAGAAAAATAGAACAGTAAAAACATAATAGATATACTATTAATTCAATTTAGGAACATATGTACATAGTTTAACACTTTCGATCAAATGTTTTTGGTATCAGAAGCTAATAACAGAATTTACTCTTTTTAAATAACTTTGATTTATAGACTGTAGATTTTGATCAATATCACTAGGAACATCAGTAATTTTTCTTTAATTCTACAGCAAAACCTTCAAGGACAACATATATTGCATCAGCTTCACCATTATTTGTCTTTCAATATTGAAGCCCTTAAGCTTAGCTCTAAGATCGTTTATATAAAAGGGTATTTAGCATTCGACGGGCTGCAATTATTTTCCTGGCCCGCCTTGCTTTTCTTTCTGTGTTTTTTGCTGACTACTGTGGCATGTTATGCGACTGCGATTTGAATTCAATCAAAATGAGACACACACACACACTCAAAAGACAATTTCATACATATGAACAAAAAAGAATAAAAAGAGCAATGCCGCTAAATTGGCCGCTGGCTTTTTATGTTTCCTGTGACGATTCTTTGTTTATTAAACTAGCAATTTCTACTTTTATTTCACAATTTAAATGAACCCCATTCCACTCAACCACGAGATAGTCATGTCAGAAATGAATACATGAACTTTGCTGACCGCCGCAGCCCGAGATCGAGATTTATGTGCGCATGCGCAGCTTCGCAGCTCTCAGCTCTCAGCTAAGCAGTTTGCTGTTTGCCGTGATCTGTTCGACTGCGCCGCCAATTGACGTTAATTTATGGCATTGGCATGCACTCGCAAGGCCTAACAAGCCCAAAATGCAAACAGCTCTCCTGCCCTGCATCTTGCCTTCGTCGAATAAATACAAAAACAAAGGCCACAAAACGCTAAACTTATGAACTGCTTATGAGTATTTATTTTTATAGAAATAATCAGAAAGGCAGTCAAAGTTATGGGACCCAGCAAATGGCCGGGCCCAAACAGTTGTCTTACACACACATATGCATAAACATAGTCGGTTAGCCTGGCCAAAAGTGAGGCTGCCACAATCTCTTGGCAAAACAGAAACTGTTCGCTATAAAGGACTCTTTGGTTTATCAGCAGCGACTTAATGCGCTGACATGTTTAATTTTCGGGCGTGTTCGATAAGGAATGCGCTGCTGTCAGAGCACAGTTCTATATGCAGACGAGGGCTGCATTAAATATACCTAAAACGAGTTAATTTCAGATAAATACATTACCTTTACTAGAAATAAAGTACAAAAAAAAAAAAGGATAAGTGAAACATTGAGACAAATTTATCTTAAGTTACTTAACGTTAGCTCTTTAAATAAATTGTATTCATTAATTATTCAGTGAAGTCTATATACTATCTATGTTTGCAAAAAAGTTTATTCGGTGCTATAAATATAAATCGAAAAAAAAAAAATACTTTTTTCAAGGTAAAATTAATTTATAAGGTAGAATTATAGAATCCCTTCTTAAATTGTTTCCGAACTTCAAATGTATATGTTAAATAAAAACATCTATCTATCCATTTGTATATAACATATTTTTTGGAAATATTTGATACATTCTCAATACAACAATGAGACCATATATTTTCTTAAAATAAAACGACTAACCCTCGCTGTTAGTTTTACAGCACCTGTCCATACATTTTTTGTGATATCCAAGAGGCTACTGGCTGGACCACCCTGGACCACATTAATGGCAGGCGAATGCTGATAGCTACTTTAAATTAACGGTTACTTATTGCCACAAACCTTAAGTTTAAATTATCAGCAAATTGGTTATCAAAGCTTCGACTTGAAAAGTCGCTGTTCCAATGCGACTTAAAGCGGCTCGTTAATTGAAAACGAATGGAGTTTAAAGTGTTTTCGATATGTGGGAATTTCGAACAACCATACGGTGGCAAAGGCTATCAAGTGACGTTTTATGTGACAGCACTGCACAAACAGCAAACATTTAACGTGGCCACTAAACATTGTCAATTAACTGCTTTGCGTAGAGCCACGAAGCTTCGGAGCTAGGTGAAGGGGGTAAGAGAAAGTAGAGTTGAGATTTTAATAATAATATAATGCCTTTGTAAACAACTAACATAGAAATCAACATTTGAAGAAAGCAAGCAACGAGATTAGTCAATTATTGATTTTCACGCGTTTTTCGCGCGATTTGTGAGCGTTTTTTTTTTGGCATACGAAAAAGGCAGATGCGATTTGTTGTAGCTGTTGTTGTTGTTGTTGCTGTTGCCGCTTATCTCAGATGCAGCAACTGTCGATTTTTTCAATCTGGACAGTAAAATTACATGCAAATCCAATTAAGTTGTTAACTTTTCGCTCGATGCCGCGACTTTTTCGGTTTTGTATTTTTATTTTGTTTCGTTTACAGTTTATTTCAATTTTTGTTTTGTTTGTTTTACTTTCGCATTGTTGTCTTGTAGTGCATGTGCGTGTGTGTGTGTGGTGTTGCTTAAGCTCTTTAGGGTCAGTGTGGTGCACTCTTTGCGTTTTTAATGAGCAAGTGCTGTGGATTCGCCTCCATTGGGGTTTTGGCTGCCAACGTGTTGGCGTTTGGGGCTTTTGCTATTGACCAGCTGTGATTAAATCACAATCCCAGCCTTTGTTGTTATTGCTGTTGTTGGACTGTGGCCAATTACTCGTTTATTTACAATGTTGAAAAAAGCCAATGCGATTTTTGTGCACACAGAGTTTTGCTTTAATTTAGTTCAGTTTTGCTTTGGTTTTATTTCGCTTGTAGGCTTTATCGCATATCTGCAAGCCGCTTATAATTGCCAATTTAAAGCCAACCCCAATAGCGGATATTTAAATCAATTGATCTCATGTAACCATAAGCCATAAAGTCAGCGATTAAATTGGTCTAATGCCACAAGCTTTAACAGATACAATCTATACATAAGCTGTAGCTGTCTCCGTAAAATAAGTTTATCAATTCAATACAATTTAGTTTAAATGCGCTTGAAAGATCAAAATCTCAGATGAACAATTTTTCAAATTTTGGACCAAAGTTTGGAAAGTGGTTCCTTAAAATAATTTAAAAGAAAAACATTTTTCTGATTGTAATCGTTGTATAAGTATTTTACATTTTTCAAAATGTGTGTAGTTTGACTTAAACACTTTAGCAATATTTAATATATAATTCTAGCTATTGTGAATTATTCTTGTTTGAATTTAAGTGACAAATTAAGCTTAAGTCATTATTTATGGCCAACAATAGCGCTGCTGCATTTACTGGACACGCCCTCGTCATTAACAATCTACCTCCCCACAAAAGGACCATTTAACATATACATATGTACGTCCATGTCTACTCACCCTGTGGCTGAAGTTTGTAATCCAATGGTGCAGCTACTCTATAATTGAATTCACATAACTAATGATCCATAAGCAAGTCGTTGTTGTTGGCAATTAGAAAAGCCTAACAGTCACACACGCACTCACACACACACACACACACATATGAAGATAGGTCGCATGGAATGCATTGCAGCAATTGCGTTAAATGCACGAATTTATGAGAATTTAAACAGTGATTTTCACGCTTTAATTACCAAGAAATAACCGACTAATAATAGTTTTCCGACTCTTGACTCGACTCTCCAACTCTCGGCCTAGAGAAAACACGTCCATGCATTCGCTCTACGCAGCCAAACCAGACCGATGCTTGGACGATAGCTTCTGCTTTAGCTTTGGTTTGGTTTTGGTTTAGTCTTCCTGGCCGCGGGCGGAGTTGTGGCTTTGCTACCTTTCCCAAAAGTAGCCCGACAAATGCGAACGCGAAACTGCAACCGTGTAACTGCTGCTGTTGTTGTAATTGTTGTTGTTTCTGCTGCTGTTGCCGATGCCGTTCACAAATTTCGCATTTCGCATTTTGGCCCCGCGGCACTATTCGGCATTAATTTATTGCAGTTTTGTCGGCTTCGCACTGGTAGCGTTTTTAATATGCACTCGCTGTTAAGTAGTCGTAGTCGTTGTAGTAGTAGTAGTTAGATTACTGATCTTGTTGATCATTTACGTTGAGTTTACTTATGTTTCTTTTTTGTTGTGTCTTGTTCGTGTGTGTGGTTGCCGCACTGCATCCGTGCCTTAGTTCTGCACGCGTTGAGCTATGTTTTTACACTGGCCATGTTGTCGGCATTCGCGCAGTCGCTGCTGCAGTCGACGTCTCTGCGCAGAGCAACGAGTTTCGGGAAACGGGAATGGGAATGGGATTGCGAATGCGAATGCGAAAGGAGGATGAGAGCTGCTGCTGGTGCATTGGAAATGTGCAAGTTCTTTTCTTTGCTCGCCGCGCAAGTTTTTATTTTCAGCTTTAGTCGTTCTGTCAGGTTGAAATTGAACTTGGAATACAAGAAAAGTGGACGCAGCAGCAGCGACTAGTAAGTAGAAGTGGGAGAAAGGGAACTTTAGTTTGTGGCGTTGCCATATGACAAAATGTGTGTATGGCATGTATTTATTTTAGTCGGCTATCAAGTTATTAAGCGAATCATATCCTTGGGCAAGTTAAGCACATTTTGACCTGAACAATGATAATAATATGCCTGGCTTAGGCTTATTGCGTAGACTCCTTCAATCTCGAACCTCTAACCGGTAATGCGCTAGTCAGCTTAGTTCCAGACTGGGACCTCAGACTTTATTGCCCTAACCACTTTGCGGCTATCTGATGAACGCTGTGCAGCTCGACGCATCATATTTCATATGCAATTTCAATCGCTCGCTGAGACTGGCTACAGACACTAATGGGCAGTTGAAGTTCGCATGCCTTCGAGAGCAAAATGCATCCATTAAAATTACAAGCCTTTTTATGCTATATAATTTAATTGATTTTCAAGCACCTTCCAAACAGTTTATGTTGACTCGATTTAAGTTTGCCACTGCACGCAGTAGCAGTTAAGCTATTAGATAAAATGATAGTGTTAATCATCAAACGGGCCAACTCTCAGCTAGTTCCTAGTTCCAGTTTAAGGCGTGGCTATAAATATGTACTAGCTGCCATTAAGCTCACAGATCATCATCATCACTGCCTAGTACTATTTTATGATGTAAGTAATTAAGCCATAATCGTAAAATACCGTTGTTTTCTCATTTAAATTAACATACTAAAAGCCGTAGGCCGTCGCTAACAAACTGGAGCAAAAGCTCCCCTGTTCGACAACTAACGGGCCATAACCAACTGGCGAACCAGACGCCTTTGGCTATCCATCGATCCATGCATCCGTCGATGTGTCCTCGTCACCGATCTTGGCGACAACAACAACAACACCTGTCTTGCTAGCTGTCGCTTTTGCGAACTGTGAGTTTGAAAAATGTAACACCAATCATTCAACCTGGTTGTTGGCCAAATAAAATTATGGTCAACAAGTTGGCTACTTCAACATATTTTTCTTTTTCGTTTAAGTTTTTTTTTTCTGCCCGCGCCTAGTGTCCCCATGTCCCAAGTTCAGTTACCTTTAACAACAATTAGCATAAATGTTCGGACACACCCATAACATTTAATAAACATAAGAAGCCCACAAAATACATACCACATACTACGCCTCCCTACTGCTCCTTGTGCTTCCCAATTTAAATTGCTTTCTAATTTTACTAGTTGTATCTTGCCTGTTGCACAATGTTTGGCCATTTATGGCCCGTTGCTCATTAGGCTGATATTCCACTTGGCTAGCAATTTTAATGGCCAATGTCTGTGTACTTTTATTGGCGGTGGCAATGGCGACTTCTTTGGTGGCATAGCTGCCAATTTGCAGGTGCAACAGGTAGCTGAGCTAAAACGCGCTATTACAAATTGCAGACGGCTACCAATTTGGCCTTTTGCCCACTTCCGTCTACGGATGAGGCAATGGTTTTTTTGCTTACACATAACTTCTTTTCTAACGTTTTACTCTAAATCCAGAGGACAAACATTTTAAAGTTTTTTTGCTATTGGAAATTGTGCTCACATTAAGTTCTATGTTGATTTTAGAGAGACTAATGAAATCTCTTTAAACTCAACATGAAATATCTATCCGGCAACATAAAGGATATAAATATCATGAAAATATATCAAAACGAAATTCAAGTCATCTGTACTTCAAACGTAGCTTAACAGTGTCCGAAGTTGCATAAGGTCGGAAATTCTTAAGCTGAGTACGCAACATTCAATATAAGATCGTTTTTTTGTTTATCCCGAAATTCATAATTTTTTCGTTTTTATGCTTAAATCGGATTAGATATTCATATAAGACGGGCTTACTTTGAAACTTCTGTACTTACTTCCTTACTTTCTGACCCATTAAATTGTGTCTTGCCTTAAGTATGAATTTACTTGATTTTTGATTTCCTGAAAAATTTTAAGATAGATATAACAATAGTTATGTCATTACAAATTTACTTCTCTTTTAAGGTTAATATTGATGTTGGAAAAATAAAAACAACAAATCAAAAACTTCAACGTAATTTTTTGTTTAACAAATTTACAACTAAAGCCATTTATTAGCATAAAAATGCAAAATAAGCTAAGTTAAATCAGGTTAGTTGAACATTCACACTTACTTTAGCCGAAATTTTCTTGGAACTGGCTCAAAAACTAAGAAGCCCGCCGCATTAAGAAGAGATTGCAGGTTCATTCTAATCCCGTTTGTTCTTATTTCGTACATTTTCAAATGAAGCCTGACTGGCAGGTTTTAAGAAAACTATAACTGCGCTATGTAATTATTTTATAATTTACGGGAACACAAAAAGTCATACTTGGGTCAAGTACACATATTACTGGATCAAGAATCAAAAAACTCATTTATAAATTTTTATGAAATCACATTTGTAACTGTTGCTACATGTTAGTGAAATTTTATTTTCGGTAGCCTGACATATTAGTTCATTTGGTCGTCTGGAGTGTCGTTCTGTGTTGTTGTCTGTTTTTTTTAAGGATCTAATCATTGTGGTTCGCTTACTCTAGAATTATGTTGCCCACTAATCTTTCTGGATAGCAATTTTTTTATAATTTTGCTTTTAGTTTTATGTGTGTATCTGGCTTGTGTTCCTTATCGCATAGTGTGTACACTTTTCAGACCATATTTTTCGCAATATGTATTTATTTTCTTTTCTGTCAAATGGGATCGTCTTGTTGTATCATTTGAATCACATTTTCTCATTCTCTCTGGTCAGTTAAGTGTCAATATAAGCCGTTATATTGTTCAGTACTCCTTTTTTTGTGAACTAGTATTTGTTGAGTATTTTGTCCTTTTTATTATACCCTTAACCCATAAAATGGGTAAAAAAGGTATAATGGTTTTGTGCAAAAGTATGTAACAGGCAGAAGGAAGCATCTCCGACCCCATAAAGTATATACATATATTCTTGATCAACATCAACAGCCGAGTCGATATGAGGGTTGAAAGAATGGGTAACGATAGAACTTTTCTGAAAATTTCGTCCAAATCGGTTAAGAAACACCGGAGATATCGAATTTAATCGATTGACGTTAAGTCAGTATACCAAAGTCTTACATAAATTTAATTTATTTATTGCAACTGGGTTCAGGGTATCTTTTAGTCGGGCTCTCCCGACTAGAGCCTTCTTACTTGTTTTTCATTTTATGTCGTTCACGTACTTAAATATATATTTAATATGCATTTTATTTTTCTGTATTATTGCAGTGTCTAATATCATGCCCTGTACTATGGTCGCTATGGTGGGGGAGTAAAAAATATGTATATGAAAAAATTACCTATTCACATAAAATCCTTCCTTAAAAACCAGATTAAAAAATATATATATTTTAAGAAGGCGTGATTGGGATTTTAATCCGCGAATTGACTTAAGTCAAGAATTTCTTACTCACTTTCAGTATTTCTGAAGCTTTACTTTATTCAAGTGCACTCAGTATATGATGCAAGATTTATTTTAAGTTTACTTGATCTAAGGCCACTTCAGTACAATTTGTGCTTGCAATTTAAACCCACTTTGGATATAGAATTAAGTCCAAAAGCTTAATTTTCTTTTTAGTTCATTTCGGTTAATATATGTATTATGATCAATAATTACTGCTTTATTGTATGGTCTGGTAAATGGGTAAGTTTAACCAAACAATTAATTTCTTTGTTGCCCATTTGAATATATAGATAAGGAAATAGCTCAAAATAACTATAGAAAAAAACTAATAAGCTCTTGATTAAATTGGTAATTTAAACCAAAAACAAATGTTTAAATAAGATTCAACTGCAGCTTTATTGTATATGTACTTCTCATCAAAAGTTTGGAATTGTTCTTCAACTCTTTAATTGTTTTTCAGTCGAGAGGGTACTTTATTATTTGAAAGTATATAAGTTATATATTAATTTAAAATGTCCATTTATCCAAATTAGTTACAAAGTTAAGCCATGTTATTTTAAGAAAAGCACATAACGCTTTAAGTCTCTTTAGAAGTGGTTGAAGCAATTAAATTGATAGCTAACAAAAGTTGTTTAAAGCTACTAAAACTTTAAGTAGAAACATGTTACCATAACTTTAAATTGGACTTTAATTACTTCAAACACCCTATCTTTTAGCAGATACTAATAAAAAAAAAAAAATGTAGAGAATTTCACTTAGTGAATATTACACCTCTCCCAATTTTCTCGTGATTTTTATTTTCTCAGCTCACCTGCAGCTGGAGCACCTGAAATGTGCCTCCGAATGTTGAACGTGAAAGAGCAGCGCATTCGTCACGTTTTTTTATGTTTTTTGTTGCTGACGCGGAACTTAAGAACGTGGCCTGGGAAACGAGGTGCCGTTGAGGATGGTAATGCCAACGGAAAAAGAGGGAAAGAAGGGGTAACAAGAAGGTTGGCAAGGTATTTTCATTTCTTTTATCGCACATTAAATTTACAAAAATAGTTTTAACACCTTTTAAGCTTACAAGCATGTGTTGGTCTGCTTTTCAGGCCTCGTTGATTTATCCTTTGCCCTGGCGTACATGATCTTTGTTGCTAGACATGTGCTGACCATGGCCAACAACAACAACAACAGCAACAAGGGACAACCGACAACAACAACAATGATGACGACAACGACGACGTCGACATGATTCGTACATAATCCAGCCATTATTTCTTCTCTGTCCTGGTGCCGTTCTTGGTGTTCAGTCCCATTCTTTTGGCCAGGTCTCCCTGTGGTTGCGGCTGTCGACTTATCGCAAAAATTGCGTCAAGATGTTTTTATGCGCTAAAGTTGGCGTCTCGCTTAGTAGCGGCTATAAAAATGAAAGCAACTTTGGACGCAGAGAGTTACGCTCGCCGCGAACATCCTTTTTAATTTAAAACATTATCGTAAATTCTCTGGCAATTATGCGCGATGTTCAAACGTTGCACCTCCACGCTCCCATCTCTTTTCTTATGGCCAAATATTATCCGCATCGCATTCACATTTCGCATTGTCCACAGTCAAAACACATGTCGCCAGTTTTGTGCTGCTGCTTCTGCTGCTGTTCCCTCTTTGCAGTTGCAATGCTAATGCTAATGAATTGCTGTTGCGACCAAACTTTGACTCCTCTCTTTCTGGCGTGCTGCAAGCAGATTAGCGCATATTCACTCTCAACTTACCACCTGAAGGCGCAGCGCTGCGGCCAGTTCGTTATTCCTTGGCCATTTTGACCAACTAGACAGCGCGTATCTTATCGCCTTGGCAACAACGTCGACACGTCGTTTGCTCAAAAGATATCACCATTTCAGCTTCGTGCGTGCATTGTTGTTATAAGTCAGGCCCAAGCCTTTGGGCATAAGTCGACAGCTGCTTTGGTTATAATCGCACCACATAGTCAGACACATAAAATCACATCTCCACATACTCTTACACACATACTAATATGTGTGTTTATGTTTGATACGATTCTACACGAATTTGTGTAGAATTACAGACTGACAGGCGTAACAATTTACAGCTTCAAAACATAAATGACGGCAATTTGGAATTGTAAAGAAAGCGCCCACTAGCATAAAAGTAAAACAACGTCAGAGCATTAATGTGGGAATGGTTCTGGCAATGCCGCTCAACCTTCCTATCACTGTAAGCGAGGAGACGATAACTATCGAGCATTGAGGTGAAGCTCAGCAGTTCTGATCGCGAGTCCGGGGTGAAAGGGCTGCTTGCTGAGAAGGTCAAAACGAAATTGCGAAGTTGCTCGCACAAACGGAGAATATAGAATTAATACGAATTATTTATTAAATATTAATTTCAAACTTTAAACTATTTCTTAGAAAACTATAAATAAACCTAAATATATAACTAAATAAATACAACATTAATATATAGTATTGATATTTTGCTTAAACTCTGTATATACTCATCCAAAAACTAACCTTTTCGTTGTTATAGCTAGTAATACATGCCTCTTTGGAAATTGTTTGCCCTGATTCACGTATAAGGCCAGTCATACAGAAATCAAAATTAAATTCAAAGTTTAAGTCGGTTTAAATTTTGCTTATATATGTACTAGTTTTTTACTTATATTTGTAATACTATTTAAACATGCATATACAATACAATTTATTAAAACTTTTTAAAGTTCACCTCCTAGATTTTTACTCGTGAAAAGTTTCAAGTTTCCTAGTTAAAATATAGGGCTAGCAATAGCAACAAAGCAATTAAAACTACATTTGTCTGAGTTAAACAAAAGTTCATCAACATCTTGTTCACTGCCGACATTCTTACTTATATAATAACATGAAGAGGCAAATTCATTTCGTTTCCAATAATGTAAATGCTGCATTGTCTGCATATTTTACGAACTGCAAAGTAGACAAGTTTTGTTTTAAAACTGTCAACGCGTATCTGCTCGCAACGCCTACGAACCAAATTCTTTCAGCAAACCAGCAAAAAATAAAGAACAAAAAAAGGGGCGAAAAGAAAAAATAAAAGTAAGGAGCAGGCACAAATCCTGCGTTGAAAAAATCCTAATAAAATAAATTGTTTCAATGCACGAAAAGTAATCCGCTTTGCCAACGCTCATTCCTTGTGGTTTAAGATTTATGCACTGCAAAGTCGCTTTCCATTGCGATTTCTTCTTTTCTTAGCTTAGCTGTTTCCATTGGCGTTGGCGGCGAAAGTGAAAGGGGTGGCCATAAATTAGCTGCGCGGAATGTCCTTCTGCCGCAGCAGCTGCCACTGTTATCCTGCCAGTGGCACTTAAACACAGTTAATCTCCGCATTGCTGGCTGCCGACAAAAGTTTGGCAATTTCGTTTTAAATTTTTTTTCGGTTGCGCTACCTTTGAGCAGTTTTCAATTAAAGTGTTGAAATTTTAAAGTCACCATTGATGCAAAGAGGCAAAACACATAACAAATTAGCTTCCTAATACGCTGAGACATAAATCTTGACATGCTTTTGGCACGCACTCGAGCAAACAGTGCTCCACCTTATCACTCCCATCCCTCACACACCATAACACAATCCTAAACAGTGAGCAGGAGGCTGTCCCTCACCCCCTCGAATGTCTTGTACACGTGTTAATGCTAACATGAAAGCAAAGCGATGGCATTAAGGCTTCATTACAAGGAGTTTCTGTTGCTGTGTTGCTGTGATGTGCTCCTTTGTGATGCTGCTGTTGTTTTTGCTGTATGTGTAATCCAAGCCATTATTAAAATGAACTGTTAATACAACGACAGCCAACGCTTGATTAAATTGCAAAATATTCATTCGATAATAGCAAAACTTATATGCAGCAAAAGCAATTAGTTGACTCATATGACTGTGATAAATATGTTTAAAAATCGAGAGGGCATCGCATAACTATGATTGCGGAGAATATGCGCATAGGCCTAGCTTAAATTTACATAGCTTAACTTTAGATTAAGTCCTTTTTTCCAACGCCAACTGACAATATCCCAAAACTTAAACTAACAATGAATTGCAAAATAAATTTTAAAAAAGTTTGACACTTAGTATTTATCAAGAATAGCTTGTAAATATTTAAAAGGCATTTCATATTTTGTGTTTGCCCTTACATAAATCCCTCAAGCAGCTGTTATAAATAATAAAAGAACGTATATTTGAATGCCCATTTATTTGCGATGCGGCTTTAGGTCATTAAACTGTAATAAAAAGCAACAAAATCAGAATATAAAAGAATAAAATCACTGCTTGCTTCTAGGCGCACACATATATTATGATACTAGCGTATAGAGAGCACATATAAAACCCTCTGCTCTTGACTGCCATAATACTCCAAGTTGGCTATTAAGGCACCATTCTTGAGTCCATTCCAGTGCGTATTATTAGCATAATAAAAATACAAGCACACATTGCACACTCTCTGGCCATGATGATGAGGGCTAAGCCAGCGGTGATTTGAGTTTGGGGGTCTGGGGACTTTGCTGGACAGCAGCAAGAGCACTGCGTGGACAATATAATTTTATGGGCACACTTTTATTGTGGCAAAGTGTCTTGAGCTCTGGCTCACAGGCCACATCATCATCATCATATCCGAGGGGAAGGCGCTGAAGCCCAGCACCCGTAAAATTTAAATGTTATGGGCTGTGATACACACACAAACACACACACACAGGAAAACCCATAAATGATGTAACAAAATTTCTGCATATTTTTGTGCTTTTATTATTTGAATTGCTAAAATTGCTATTACAATATCATGTGCACATGGCGTTGACTTTCAAATGCGGCCGCAGTTTTATTAAATGCTCTCACCGGCTTTAATCACAAATTGTGCTTAAATGCTTATTGGTCAGTCGCAGCTGATTATACAGGTAAAACTGACAGCACCTGCCAGATGCCGGCCGCATACTGCTTGACTACTATATGAAGCTAAAGCTACCTAGTAATTCTTACTAGAGATGGGCATGTTTGTATCAAAGAGCTTTACAAATTTAATCAACAAACTAAATATCCAAAAATTACAGAGATTGGATTAATGAAATACATATTTAAACAAAGCTTTTATATAAAATGATCAGTCAGACGCCAATACAAAAAACAATCGTTTAGTTAAGTTAATCACATAAACTACTGCTTTACACAGCAATATATAAAGAATAAAACATGTTCGTGTAACGCACTCACCTCTATTGTAGATATGTCCTGTGCACGGTTTAATTAAATATTCCATTTGCCTAAACCAAAACCCGAAACGCGCAGTTAGTTCGTACAGATGTTCTGTTGAAAAGTACTGCTGTGGGTGTGTAGAGTGCATAATTTTGCCCGGGCAGTGGTCAAATTGGTAGCACTGATACCCGGTCCCTGTGTTCAGCAGTATCCTGCATGTTTGCATTAAGGATTATGTGTGACTGCTCACGGCCGCATTTGCGGACGCACAATAAAGACTGGTGGGTTGGGTGAATTGTAGAGTAAACCTGTGTTGCCCCGTTGGAAAATATGCACTGAGAAAACAAATTCGTTCTGTTCAGTGTAAAATCAAGAACATCCGTTGACAATAGTCTGCCAGCACCCGATTTGCCGAATTTAAAAAAGATTTTCTTTTATTAGGAACGGGTTTTTATGAGCACCATCCTTGTTTTATGAACGAAATGGTCTTGGAATTGTTCTTAATATGATCTGGACAGTTATTATATTTTAAAATTTAATTTTGAATAGCTGAAATAGCCAAATAGAACGAATTTCGTTAAGAACCAAATTAAGAACCATAGTTCTTATAATTGACCAATATGAACAATTACCAGAACGTTTGTTCAATATTTAAGAACAAAAACTAAATTAAGAAAATGTTTTCAGACCGCTGTTCGTATATTTTTTCTCAGTGAGAAAGGAGCAAGAGAGAGAGAGAGAGCCATTAACGCATTGTGCTGTGCAGGGCAGCAGGTGCTGTGTGGTCAGACAACTTTAAGGCTTTAAAGTACCTGACAATGCTTTTTTGCATACTTTTCTATCATATTGAATTTCAATTAGCCGTGGAGTAACATTATGTACATTGTCGTAAATGCATTTAAATGCATTGTGACCAATAATGAACCACAAACATTTCGCAACTGAATAAATAATTTGCACATTAATTACGTGTATTTATTGTAAGCCTTTAATTGCGTAAACGTCACGCCGATTTTTTATGTTTTTTTTTTTTTTTAAAGCTAGTAAAACCAGCTTACGGCCTAAAATGGCAAACACAAAATAATTATATTTGTGACCACGCCAACTTATTAAATAAAAGTAAAGAGCCTATAACTTGATTTACAATTATTTGTTGCTTTATTAAACTTTGTTAATGTTGAAACAGTCAGATTGAATTGATTTATCTACAAAGAAGTGTTTTGAATAAATTTATATTAGAAGCAAAATTAAGCTTATGATTTTTGAAATTAAAACTTAATCATTTTTATTTCCTTGCACGTTCGAACAGTAAATCATTTTAGGCTCGAATTCACACCATTTTCAAGTGCTTTGCATTAGACTAATTTGTGCCGTCCAGCGTACCCTAAGCCATAATTAATGGAATCAAAATCCTATTGTGTTACAAATCATTAAAATTCAATAGAACCAAACATAAATTTCGGCACGTTTAATTTGAAAACTGCGCGCTATGCGACATAATTCACTTTACGCAACAATTTTTAATGAAAATGTCAAAGAAGAATAAACCAAAATGGGAAAAACGAAAAAGTTTTCTTTTTCTGCCGACAAACAATGCCATCATGCAAATAGCTACAGCAACTTCAGGAGCTGATGATGATAATGGCGACTGGTTTCAGCCAACGGAAGCGGAAGTAATGCCAAATAAGTGAACGGCACACGGCAAAAGGGCAACGTGGAAAAAAGAGAGGGAGGAGGAGAAGAAGGAGAAGGAGAAGGAGGAGCAGCAACAACAAAACAAGAAACGAGTGAATGGGGCGCCAACATATAATAATAATAATAATGCCATCATCAATGCCAAACAAGCAACGGAAAACGGCAACTCAATCCAAAGTATCGACAATGGTTAGTGGTGGGTGCGCAGGGGATAGAATGGAATGGGAGCTAGCAACAAATGATGGAAGATGCTCTAAATTAACAAGCAAATGCAAATAAGCCAAAGCGATGCTGGGGCAAAAAACGGGAAATAAATTAGATAAAGGCAAAAGGCAACAACGCAGAACAACGTAAAGGACTCAGGACACAGGACAACGCCGCCTGCCGCGCAGCACGCGCTGGGATTATAGCATACAACAGGACAAAGCTACTGCAACAACAATAGCTAACCAACAAAATAAAAGGACAACGCGCCCTGTGGCCAAATAGAAATACATATACTCGTATTTCTTTTTGTATTGAAGCAGAAGATTTTGCTGGTTCGTTAAGTATACGATAGGAGGTAGGGGCATGGGAGAGCAGGCCAAAAGTCAATAAGTTAAGTGGGCATGGTCACGTTAAATGGCCGCCAGCCTGTGTGACTGGCATGCCAAAAGGCAGCACGCCCCAAAACCAAAAACCAAGAATCATCCAAACTTGCAAGACTTATAAATATGATTAAAACATATTTCGAGGCGACTTGATAAATGTGCAAAGTTTGTCGCTAGCTTTTGTTGTCTTAAAGCTCAGCAGGCAGGCAGACAGATGCCGATATAAATCCAATTTAGTAGCTACCATAAAAGTAGCAGCAATCTAGCGCTCAGGTCTATGCAACTATTTGCATGATAAAATCTTTCATCAAGCGCCAAAAACAATCTCAGTTCCTTTTTCTCTCTTCTACTCACAATTGCTGCATAATTCGAAGATTGCAGCGAGAAACGTTGGTTTTGGCCTTTGTGTGGTAAACACCTAAAGTAGTAAACTGGGATTTAAGCACACTCACCAACACACATACACACCTACGTGTCTATAAAAATTTTACGTTGCTGGCATCGGCAAGGACAAAAACTTTTGCCTGGGTCTGTCGAAGGGCAAAAGGCGAAAGTTGTTGGTTGGAGGAAAAACGTTATATCGTTACACAGGATATGCCTTTTATTGCTATGCGAGCATGGGAAATTGTGATGCCTGAATACATACATAAATTCTTAGCTGTAGTCTGCTGCTGCTGCTGCTTGAAGTAAAAACCCAATAGGGACATTACGACTACGTTCTACTGCAGAATCTATAGAATATGTAAAATACTTTTCAGAAAGATTAAAATTTTTACAGTTTTAAAACGACACACAAGAGCAGGAAGCAAGGGTAGGTGAACCGTCAGAGGACACACACATGCTTGGGTTGCCAGCACAACTTGCACAAGAAGAAGACAAAGTCTCAGAGCAAACAACGAAATTTAAAAGTTACGCAAAGGCGGGCAATGCAAAGTAACTCTGTTTGGGTCCATGTTTGCAGTGTATGTAATTGTTTTCCGACAAAGTTTCATAAGCAGCTGTGTTTATAGAAAACTCTGGCATTTACTAAAGCATTTTTTTTTTTTTTTATACCCTTCACATGTGAATCAGGGTATATTGACTTTGTCATAAATCTGTAACGCCTTAAAGGAATGATGGGAGACCCCATAAACTATATATCAAAATGATCAGGACGAGCTCAGGAATTGATTTCCGTCCGTCCGTCTGTCCGTCTGTCCGTCTGTCTGTTTCAACACGATTTCCGGCCAAACTGCTGAACCGATCTTGATGAAACTTTCCAGATTGCTTAGATCATGTCGGGTTTGTTCACTATGAAATTTCATCCCGATCGGAGCATTCTACGATATAGCCACCATATAAATTTACCATATCAACACGATTTCCGGCCAAACTGCTGAACCGATCTTGATGAAACTTTCACAGATTGCTTAGATCATGTCGGGTTTGTTCACTATGAAATTTCATCCCGATCGGAGCATTCTACGACATAGCCACCATACAAATTTACCATATCAACACGATTTCCGGCCAACTGCTGAACCGATCTTGATGAAACTTTCACAGATTGCTTAGATCATATCGGGTTTGTTCACTATGAAATTTCATTTCGATCGGAGCATTCTACGACATAGCCACCATACAAATTTACCATATCGTACTATCAATTGTTGTCTCTGTCGTGCACTTTCAAGTACCTACATGTCAAATTGTTGTTGTTGCACACGAACAAGTAAATGACGCTCAAGAGTAAAATATTTGCGAAAATTACCAACAACTGCACAGAAACATAAGAGGGGGAGCATTGATTTGGCTGTGTGAAGGGTATCATAGTCTTGGCATAGCCAAAATTAACTATGCGCCACTATGTTTTTTTTTGCTCTTTTAAGCGACGTAAAAATCTGATTATATTTATATTGCATTTAAGTGGGCATTTCTTTCAATACTTTGCAAACTAACTTTATGTGCTTATCCCACCAGCGGCTTTTTATTTCGGCTGTTAAAATATGATTATATGTTAATAGCTTATTATTATTCTATTATTTTCTTGTTAATGGCAATATTTAGAAATAAAAACGATATTAGCTGAGCCAAATCAGGTGTAAATTTTATAAAGAAAAGGAAAAAGATTTCAGATCCAAAATTAGCTTAAATCTCAAGTCTCTAGCCGATATAATCTCTGAAATCGACGATTATAGAGACGAAAGGACAGATGGACATGGCACAATCATCTCGGCTGTATTTTATGAGAAGCTTCCTTCTGTGTGTTACATACGATAGCACAAAACCATTATAACCATATTCCAGTTTCACGGGAAATACACTGCAAATACAACAGCTTCACATAATCAATTTGTTTTATTATAATATGTTTGCTCAACTCTTAAAAGCTATAAAAATCATCAGCATTATAGTACTTGGCCCAAATTTAATATTTACATGAACTAAATTATTTTTGTCATATTAAAGAAAATTTCAGGTTTTTGACAAATTTTAAATTTTTGTTCCTTAAATTTCGCATTTTAGTTTTCCGTTGGCAACTTTTCCGTTTTCCATTTCCTTGGTAATTTTTGTTTGTAAGCCGGGGCTATCTTAAATCATTCTTACCCTACTAAGCTCGTTGGTCACGCTCTTCCAGCATGGTATAGCCAATAACTCAGTGAAGCGTTGTCCTGACTGCACTTTAAAGCCGCTTAGGTTCATGAATTCCACCAAAGTCCACTTCCAGCAAGAGTGTTCGCTTAATAAGCAACCCGCGCGCACCTTGAGACTACCTCGCTGCCCCCCGAGACGCAGTTGGTTGCCTAGCATATGACCAAAAAATTTTACATATATATACATACATACATACAAACATATTAAGGTAACCGAAAAGAAGACGTTAGGACACCGCATACAAAGAAAATTTGGGCAACCCCCGCTCCAGGACTTGGCATTTAAGATAAATGATCGCCTGCCAACAATGCACAAAGAAGAGTCACAAAAAACTTTTGGTCACGTTTGTGCTATTTGGCGGCGCAGGCATATGCTACTTGGGGATGGCTGTTATTAAGGAGACGGGTCGGGGTGGGGCGTTTTTGGTTGGGTGTTGGCTGGCGTCTAGCTTGCATTTTACCTTGCCTCAAATTTTAATATGAAGCCAGCAGTTTAAAATTCAAGACACATGCAGCAGCTTAAACGTTTTAGAAATCTATTTTTCAAAATGCCAACTCCGGACAGGCGATGAATATGTTGGGGGTGCGCGGTGGGTTGTCCTGGCAGCGCAGTCCCATGTGTGCGTGCAAATTGCCAAACGTTGCGCGCATTTAATTGAAACGTCTGAGCTGAGCGTAGAGTCACAGGTGAAAGTGCTGCAGAAAAACCAAACACACGAAACCCAACAGCCGCATTAAAAGAAAAAGGATACCAGATAGAGGCCAAGTGCTATGAGCAGCGCATACAGGATACACAACTCCGTTTTGGGTGCAGAGAATAGCTGCAGCTGATCCAACGCCCTTTGTGCTGCCTTCAGCCTGGTGCAGTGCTCGTAGAGTATCAACGTGTGCCTTACAATTGTATGCTCTACCCATTGAATATTCTCTAGCTGCTTATAGAAGTCGTTAAAGTTCAGAGTGATCATCAACTCGTAGATCCTATCCAGCACATGGCGTGGCATCTGCGTATCCATGCTGCTTATCACACTTGCATTCAGTTCGGGCAGCTGTAGTTTATCAATTAAAGTTTCACAGGCGATCAGCGAATCCATTTTTTTCATGCCCTGCAAACGATATAGCAACTGATTTAGGATGTTCTCCTGTTCTGCGGCCAAGATACCCCTTGAATAATCCAACGTTTTTGAAGCTTGTTCATAGTTGCCACGACAAATGCTCATGACAATTTCATCAGCCACTTTCCGCTGCTGTGGTCTTAGTGTGGTTGTTGAGTGGTGCATAGTAAAAACTTAGTTTGTGGACCCAATTTTTGAGTGTTTTCCCGGTGTAACGCGTTGTGTTGTAAATTGTGTATTTGTTGTAATTGTTCACAGCATATTTTGATTATTATTTCAAGTGTGTTGTGGTGAAATTTAGCTTTAATAAGTCAAATGAGAGTTGGTTTTTTTTTTCTTATGCATATTAATTAATGCGCTAAATATAAAAATTGGGCCTTAAAGTTGACGTTGCCCATACCTCTTGCTAACAGCCATCACAGCTGGCAACGGGCTCCATAAATCGAGGCACATATGTGTATGTGCGACATTACAAGTGGCTGCCGTCTGTGCGCCCAATTCAAATGGAAATCAAAGTGGGCGTTCATGAGTTAAACACTCAAGTACAGCTACAGCTGCAGCACCAGCACCAGCTTAAGCTCAAGCTACAGCTTCAACTTGGAGTCCTGGCAGGAAGTAGCAATGTGACAAACTCACTGGCAATGCGCGCACTTGTGGTTTACAACCTGGCGCTGGGTTTCAGCTCTTTTTTGCTACTTTCTGCACCGGCAGACAGCCAGTCAGAATGGCAGAATACTGAACGGGGTGGGCTCATGGTGGGTAGGTGGTACGATATAAAATGTCAAAGCATTTCCGCTCTTGACTGTCACATTGCTCAAAAATTTATTATTCTCATCTAGATGAGTTCATTATTTTGCAGCATGTTGCATGTGGAATGTTGAATGTAGAATGTCGAATGCGAAAACAATTTAATTTTATTGTTTTGCACATAAATTTTTCGGTTTGGCATACGGCAGAATTATGCAGCGTTTTTCATTCTCATGGAAAACAAAAGAAAAAAGAAAGTAAATCCTCATGAAATTTGAAACTCTTACACACACACAAGTGTGTATTTTCATGTGTGTTGCAGGGTGATGCTGGCCATATAATTGAGTCACGTTTGGCTGGGGCTTAGAAGCGCCTGTGTAAAATATTCAGATTTATGCCGCGATGTCGAATCCCATTGGTAGAAGTAAAATCACATATCGAAAAATAAATACATACACTCAGAAAACAAATCTGTTCTCTCCAGTACAAATTGAAGAACATCTGTTGAAAATATTCTGCCAGCATCCGATTCTTTAGTTTCAGAACGATTTTCTTAAATTAAGACCGGTTTTCTTTCAGACCGCCGTTCTTGCAATAATAACGAAATGTTCTCGAAATTTTATGATCACAATGCTTCCCAACATACACGTGAGGCTCTCAATTAGATATATAATGCTATAATATATTAGTTTATTAAATCTACACGGTTAAAATAAACCATTGCCTTTATCGGAAACTAACACGTGACCCCGCGTATTCTAATCAAAAAATGCATATCCATGCTTACATTGACCATCAATTTAAACACCTTGCAGGTTAAATACCACAAAGCTTTGTCTTATTGCTCGCATAGAGAATCTATCTATAAGAGGTGGGCACGGGCCGGGCCGAGCCTGGGGCCCGGCGGGCCTCGGCCCAAAATATCGGGCCCCGGGCCTAAAAATCATTTTCGGGCTTTTTACGTGCGGGCATGGGCTTTCTCAAAAGCCCGGCAAGCCCGGCGAACAGCTTTTTTCTGCATCAGGGATAATTCTTAATGAAAAAAGTACAAGATTGAAAAGCCAAAACCTTGACAAACTTATGTTTTTTTATAAAAATATGTAAATTTTGTATTTAGATTTAAGCTTGTTAAAAAAAACATATAATATACTAAATTTTGAAAGAAAAAAATTTATCAGCTTATTGCCCTTTTTGAATATTATTATCTGATGTTTTTATGCCGGGCCGGGCCTTAAATATTTTCTTCGGGCCCGGGCCGGGCCGGGCCTCTTTTTTGAGGCCCGTGCCCATCTCTACTATCTATATTGTGTTAAAATTGCTGCTTTTCTGCTCTTACGATTTCGGCAATGCATTAACGGTCAGTCGGAATAAACAGTTTCATTAAATAAAACTAGCTCAAATGTTGCTCCCTGCTTTTAAGAATCTGCATTAAATAAGCAAATAAAAACATTTTTATATCAACAAAAGAAACAAAGATAAACGCATCCCTTAGCAGATATCACAGTTGCCGTTAAGACCACAAATAAAACTATTTTGTACGTTGTTATTAAAGCAATATGCCAGTGCGCTATGTTCTCATTTTGGCTACGTGCTCATAATGCCAATTACCTGGCCGGCAGCCCAAAATCCCAACTCGAAACGCACCCAACCTAACCAGGGCTGCACACTCGTCAATAAACAGAAACTAGATGAGAGCAGGAATCAAAATGCGTGCTGGCATGCGAGTTCAATGTACAACTTCAATTCCAAAAATTTAATTTATCTGTATCAGTTCCACTTGCCTCCAAGTTAGACGACAGACAGGCAGCAGGCAAGAGTAGTCCGAAGTACGGAGGGGCGATGTATTGCCACAGCTGGAGGAACACATGTTTCGACAAATTCATCTGCCATGTCACAATGCGCAACGGTATGCAGAATTTTTGGGGCGACGGCATCAGCCCCCTCTGTTATTGACATGGATATGGATATGGCTATGGGTATGACTATGAGGGTGGCGGAGGATGCTGCTGTTAGTTTTCTAGCCAGGCTGCACATACACACACATACACACTTATGACGCTGCACGTGACAAGACTCAACGAAAAGTGAAACTTTCTGTGCAAATATTTTTTAGGCAAACAAGTCGCACTTTAAGCGTCTCTACAGGATGTGCCTTTAAGCTCAAAGTGTCATTAATCAAATGGGGCCCAATAATTTTACCAAAAGCGTCAGCGGCTACCAACCCTTTCAGCCTGAGACCCCTCTTAACCCCAAACCCAACCCCAAATGTTGTCTCTTCCTTTTAGCTGTGTTGCCTCAGTTTCGGCTTGTTAGAAGCCATTTTTGATATATGAACTTTTTGAGCGCTGACGAATGCCGGCAGTCATTAATAAATTAGGGGTTAAAATGCCATAACAGCACGAAAGTGGGGTAGAAAGGGGGTCAGTGTTGAAAAGTTGTTTATTTAATTGAAAGTGAAACGAGCAAAAACAGATTTGCTCAACTCAATTAAATGGAGAGCGTGGGCCATGAGGCAAAAAACTTTGATTTTACGATTCTAGCACTTGCTTTCAACATCTAAAATTATATTTCAAGCACTATTTCAGTTTTCGCTTTGGAAATTAATAACAAAATACTTGCAAAAAGAAAATTGATTTGAACGAAACAAAATTTTTGATGAATTTTGCTGATGATCTTAGGGGCCTTTTATGAAAACTGATTACTTTTAACAGCTTCGATTAAGGACGTAAATAAGCTTAATTATGCATCTTGAGCAAACAGTATCAGTAAAGTGGACACTCTATTTAAGACAATTTCTGCTCATTAATTATCAGATTAAAAAACTATAGTTCATGTACAAGGACTTTAAATTTACATTTTTACTTTTATTAAATTCTCCTGTGTGGACTTCATGAAACATTTACATCAAAGTAGCTTTAAATCTGTTAGACTTGTTGGGTTGAAATTTTTTATTTGTAAACAGTATAAGGTTTTAAAAAAATATATTTAACTTCAACACACCCTTATTTTCAGTGTATGACATGAATAAAATTTTAAGCAATTGGTATCAAGGCGATGGTTGTCGCGCTCCTGGCTTGCATAGCTCGGAGGAGGTTGAAATTTTAACAGCTAGTGAAAGCATTGAGGATGCAGAAGAGGAGCCCGATTTTGATTTGGCATATGATGAACTGGAAGCAATCAAACAGCGTCTGAAACATCTACGGGGTAAGCTGGTGCTAAAGCCATCCGATCCTTGTCAGCTGGAGGGCACATATTCCTCAACAGAGGATGTTTGCTCTCTAACACCCAACCAGATCCAACTACAGCAACTTCGCCGTAAAAACAATGCTCTGCAGTGCCAGCTGCAAAAGCAAGTGCAGCATTTGCGCTCCTCACGAAAGGAGCTAAAGCTGCTGGACTCCATGCGCTGCCAGCTGCAGGCTAAGCTTCAAAAGATGAGCTCCTATCTGAACGCTTTTAAGCAGTTCCAGCACTCGGCCAAGCATCAATTTGGTCTGTGCATCGAACGCAACGAGCAGCTCAAGGCGAGTAAAATTGACGAATGTGATTTCAAGCGTCTCGTGCGAGATGTGATCACTCACTTGGAGGGCAGTATGCGTTACTTGGTTCCAATGCGTTGCCATCATCAGATGTCCTACACTATAAGCATGGAGATTTTATATATACGTTTCTTTTTGCACACCCTCTTCAGTAATATGTTAGAAGACTGGAACTTTTGCAAAAAGCGCTTACAGTAAGTAATTTAAGTTTAGCCTACTTTATTCTGTACCTATTAGGCAGTAAGAGGTTCTTATAATATATAATCAGACCACCTGGGTACGGAGTATATTCTAGTCGATCTTTATCGACTGAGCCTTTCCTATATATTTATACTTATACATATTATTTGAAATACTTGCAGAACAAACTGTCGCTTCAATAAGAATCGCCACCCGCTAACTTAAATCCTTTCCGGCCCTAATGAAATTAAAATGTTGACTCGAGTTTGTGTCATTGATGTTTAAGATTTTTGTTTTTTATTTGTATTTATACTCTGATACCGAAGGTTATTAGTATATTGTTTTTGTGCAATGTTCGTCATGGTGTTTTTTGTCGAAACTCTATCGATTAAACAAATATTTCCCGAATTTTAGCAGCTTGCGTCCCCAATGGTGGTGGGAAGATAGCTGATGACTTTAACCAAAAGTCTGCATACAAAGTTTGGATACCTCGATATAAGGGTAGATGTTGACATCCGCTAAGTACCTCGCCGCCCCATCTCCTTGCTTGCGAAACGAGAATGCGTAGAACTTGATCAGTTTTTTATCTCGAGTCACAAAGGGTAGAACGCCCAATGAACTGATTTAGGAGTTTGAATGTTTGAAGTCCCTGACCACAACCCCCGCTCTCTTACCACCCTCTGTTAAAAAATAGCTTTTTACCATATGTTTTTATACCGTTATCAGAGTATTTGGCAGTCGGTTGCGCCCGACTGCAACGTTTTCACTTGTTTTTATTTTCATTTTATTGGTTTGTTTCTGGCTCAAAAGTTGGCCGGCTCTAATTGCTTTTTCAATGTGGCTCAATTAAGATTATTGGGCGCTTGGCGGCGTTTATGGCACTTTTGTGGCTCGCAGTTATAATTACAAAATTTCAACTCTGTGCTCCGGAATTGCCTTAGATTAATGGCGAGCGCTTTTATTTTAAGGCGTTAAAGTTAAAGTATCATATCAGAGCTGCCACCCCAAGCTCAGCTCAGCCAACCCCACACCGTCGCAACATTCTAATCCCTCTTTGGACGCCAAACAAATGTACGCATTCCCACCAGGATAAGACGCTACGGCTAAATACGAAATGGAATCAGATAAAAACAAAGCAGATTTGTCGCTAACACACACACATGCACAAATATCCTGAAAAAAAAATGGAAAACAAAACGAGCCCTTGACAGCCTGCAGCTAAGCTAAAAGGCAGCTAAACAATGTAGCGTGTTGGCTCCACATCCTTTGGAACTTGTCGAACTGCGTAAAAACTCAATTGCTGCGCATTGGCAGACACCGACAACAAACCAGGGACAGAACATCATCTAACAATGGATTGAGATCGCGGCACTCGTGTCCTGTTCACTGTTAGAGCTATTCTCGGGTCTAACTCAACATGGGTTAAATGCGTCTCGGTCCTTGTTCCTGAGTGAGATAGCGCTCAAAATGGCAAAAGCGAATTTATTGGAGTCATGTGCCGATAAGCGTTCGCTTCAATTCCATGCCAAATTACATTGTAACATGGGCAAAAGCGATTAACGGCAACACGACAGCGAACTTGTAAATACTCTATAGTTTAGTTTGTGTAATATCTTTTTCTACAACTTGGCTTATAATAAAGAAATTACATTATTATTCAACTTAACGTCAATAGTTTTTTTTCGCTCGTTTACAAACAATTTAATATTTACACTCCAAGTATTTTTCATTTGTTTTTTTATATTCACCTTATTTTAAGATAGGTGTGCACAGTATTTATTCATCATAAAACATATACATATATGCTCAAGGTCCGCAGTTTAAATAATATTATTTCCGAATTATTATAAAAATGCTTTACACCTTGCTCATTTATTTAAAACTATTAAACGAGCATTTATTTATAAAAATAAAGTCAATCATTAATTAGTTATGTACATTTAATTAGAAGCCGCATATTACTGCAAATCATTCTGTTACTAATGTATGAGCTAAATACTTTCAATGCTCGCATAAAATCCAGACATATTAACAACCATCATTAGCCAAACGCATCCAAGAACTGGTCTTGAATTCCTTCACATGTTTTCAGGGTATACAAACATAGATAGACATATCGAGATACAGACAACGTTACACATCAGACTACAAGGCTAAAACACAGGAAACGCATTAGATACTTTTTGGTTTGTTCTCTGACTGGTCTGTGTTGTGGTGTGAGGTGGTGTTAGGAGGTGTGGTGAGGTCTGAGCTAAGTGTCCTGCTCTGGTCATTTTGACCAAGTGCGGTGGCTGTTGTTGGAGCTGCGATAAAAATCTGCGTAAAATGATGCGGCAATTTGATGAGTAACTAACTTAAGGCAATTAGTTTGGTCAAAACGGAATTACAGTTGGAGTTTGTAGTTGTCATGGGTGGTTCTGTTTGGCAAAACTGTTGCACTTGTCAAGGGAAACGGGATTGAATTGTTTTCGGAGCTCAAATTGCTATTGGTATTAGTGGTATTTATTGTTAAAGTGCTTGGCCACTGTTTGATTCATGTAGTAAGTTCTTTTTAAGACTTCTGAGAGAACTTTCAAGAAATTGACACCTGTTCAAGTTTCTAACGATTTCTGTTAGCTGTAGAAAAAAATAGCCTAGGGTGACAGTCAAATCGAAGCATTTCCAAAACAAAAAGAAACCTACTGAAATTTGTCTTCCAATTGAAAAGCCTCAAATAAAACTCTTTGACAGTGGAAATTGTGTCTCTCGCTTTCAAAAGTGGAGTGAAAAGTTGTGAAATAGGCAGCTGCTGCGTTTTGCCTTTGGGCGTTTCTGCTGTTTAGCAGCAACAATCTCAAAGATACATTTCAAGTGCTTAAGTTTGGTTGGTTCTTGTGGCAGTATGTGCCTGGCCGGCCGCAAGAGTACAAATAATTTCCATTTGGCCAAAGACGACTTGGCAGCGCCAACATTTGCGTTTATCTTCAGCTCTCACAGCCCCACCAAATAGACAAACATGCCTGCTAGCCAAATAGACAGCCAAGCAGGCAACTAGAACTTCCACTAAAAGGAGTACGTATAGTATCATTTGTATTTGTACAGCCGAGAGATATGTCTACTTACTTTGTCGACGGCGCACAAGTTGTAGATAAATATGGCATAGATTACATAACTACATAGTTCTTTTTAGCTGAACAATAAAAAGTTTTTCGTTACATATGCATTTGCTCTTTGTCTTTCTTTCTCTCTTTGTCTTTTTATGCTACATACTAACACATAAAATGTATTAAATATTTTCATCTTACCATCATCTTCAACATGTTCGTATGTGTGTTCAAATGTTCAAATGCTTTTATTTATGATTTTTCTTGTGCTCCACACGGCATGGCAGCATTTGTGGAGCTTTTAAATAATTTTATGCAGAAGGGCGCCGTGGCTTAGTTGGTTAAAGCGCCTGTCTAGTAAACAGGAGATCGTGAGTTCGAATCTCGCCGGGGCCTTCCCATAACAGTGGATTTCACATATAGTTATATATGCATTTATTTTACAATAATTATTTAGCAATATCCCTCCCAGAAGTAACAGGTTTTGATAACTTTACTTCGCACCTTTTGCTACCATTTGCTATTTTCCTCCGTTTATTGATGTTTCCTTTTCCGTCCGTGCTGCCATTACTGTTGCCGTTTCTAATGCGGTTGTTGTTGTTATTTGATTGTTGCTTGCCGCCAAATGACGCACTCGGCATTAACATGGTTCAATTGCCGCAATAATTGTTTCCATTGTCGTTAGAATCGTGAATATTGCCCTGTGCTGTGCGCATTGCTGTAAAACTTGGGTGAGATAAAAACAAAAATAAAAAGCTTCACCAAAAAAGCTCTTTTTGTATTAAGCTTATTTTAGACAGGTACCTATACATATCAACACAACAGCTGATACGCCAAATATATTTTAAACAAAGTGTTCTTTTAGTCAAAACCGTGAAAAAAATCTATAGAAAAAAGTAGGCTGAACTCTAAAATATTCTGTAAAAACATTTTGTTCATTAATTAACCAACAAAAATTTATTTTTATATTTACGCAGAAAAAATATTTGATAAAACAAGGAAAATTAAAATAATTATTTAAGATAATTGTTTTAGGATTTCTGCAGGTTTTTTTTTTTTAAATCTGTATGAAAAAGCCAACGAACAACATTATATTTTTTAGGTGGCTTTATTATTCTTTACGACTTGCTAAGGATCTAATACTATGGAACAGTCCTTGAACTAATAAAATTCACAAGTGGTTTGTGCAAAGGCTAGCCAAGCTTTTCTTGCTAGCTATAAAAGCTTGAGCAAAGCTCTTGCAACTTTCACTCTCAGCTAATCCTTATAGACCAAATACAAGACAACAATCAAGAAGTACGTGGGTCGCTCGAAAACCAGTTGGGTAAAATTATCACGCTTCTCGTCCATTAGATGGACCATTCTCTGATAGATGCCCTGGTTCCGCTTCTCCACAATTGACAGCAGGCAGACAATACGATGGCTATATAATTTTATATTGGGGTCATTTGGGTTGTGCTGTGGTTAAATTATGATTTTGCACCACTCACCGCCTGTGGTTTAGCTTCTTGACCCGGTCCCGTATCTCTGCCGCCAGGCCCTCGACCAGTTGCAGCGCGCGCCATGAGTCATAATTGCGACTGAAACGATCCCACAACAAGCGCTCCTCAATGCAATCCTCAATGACTTTTAGAGCACGTTCCATATTGAAATTGGTGTGAAAGAATTTCCAATCATTTTTCGGTTTCTCCTTACCCTCGCCACTTCCATCAGCACCACCAGCCGCTACTCCACCGCCACCGTCACCATCCCCACCGCTCTGCAACGCTCTCCGTCGGCTCAGCATTGATTCGGAGAGAAGAGCATTCATCCGATTGGTGGTGCGCACCGATGCGGTGATGCTGCAAAGTGAAAGTGGAAGAATGCTCAAAAGTTATTTATCACCAGAAACCCATACCGCGTCTTCATTGCGCTCCAGCTGGAGATTGCCATAGCCCCAGACATATGTATATATATATTCTATATACGTGTATAATCTATTGAAAAATAGCAGACAGCCGGCAAAAATGAAAACAAACTTCATGCACTGCTATCTGCACACTGACAGGACAGTAACGTCAACAACAATGACGATGACGACGTCGACAACGATGAGGACGACGACGTTGAGAACGACGCTGCTGGCACTGATATGACTGACACGAGGAGAAAACCTATCAACAGAGCCCAGAGTAATGCACCTTCTATGCCCCCTATGGCATCCACACATCATCAAAA
The DNA here is from genome assembly GCA_018904305.1 of Scaptomyza montana. Classification (NCBI taxonomy): domain Eukaryota; kingdom Metazoa; phylum Arthropoda; class Insecta; order Diptera; family Drosophilidae; genus Scaptomyza; species Scaptomyza montana. Next base: position 1,845,428 of record JAEIGR010000012.1, read on the forward strand.
AGTTGATCGGAACTTTGTTGGTTTCTTGCACCAAACCCTACAGCCGGCCATTTTAGCCTTCCGCTCGCGTGTCGGTTTTCATAAACCCCAATGCCAGACGCCAAGCACTCCAATTGCAACAGCGTTGGCGGAGACGTGGGTGTCGTCGCCACCCGATTTGACAAGACCAAGCCCCACCCAACCCGACCGGTACAAAGTGTTGCCATATGGACGCGCCCTACTATAAGGGAAATGTTTTTTGAGTTTTGGTGGCACGCGAAGCCTTTTGAGTTTATGTCTTTTGATCGGTTACTTTGCAACACCTGCGACGGCATAACGAAATTCCGGCATTTGTGCGATTTGCGGGCAAAGTTCAAGTACTTTGATTGTATTTACGACACTTGATAAAACTGAATTTCCATCAAATATCCAATACGTATAAAAATAGCAGCGAAAGCGTATACAAAGTTCGTGCTGTTGGTAACTGATAGTTTTAGTTAAATTTATGGAGCTATCAAATTGATATTTCCCGCAACGTTGAGATACTTTCTAAAATGGGAAAGAGGAGAGCTCTAATTGTATTGGGGTAGTGCATGAAATGCATGCCTCTGCGCTACAGTACGCGACACATAAATAGAAACCGCTTGAATATTATTTGAACAGGTTTTCAATATAACAATATTTCTTATGAGATATAAGACACTACAAGGTTCATATTCGTCAAACTATAAAGAGAAACGACGTTATTCCAAAAGTGAAGTCAAAGATTAGACAAGTTTGTTCAATTTAAAAAAAAAAAAAAACATTTTTGGGATTATATCGTCTTTTCTCAACTTTACTGTGCGTTCTACGACCCATTACAATAAAACTTTTTTATTTTACTATATATAAAGGTAGATTTAACGTAGATTACATTTGTTTTTATTTTTTATTTCCTTTTTTTTATTTCCTTCGCTTGTTTTTATCACTTATTCTAAAACAGTTAATTTAAAAAAAAATAATTCGCACTATCGTATCAATAACAAGTAAGCAGGCTCTACTCGGGAGAGCCCGACTAGAAGATTCCCTGAACCCAGTTGCAATAAATATATTAAATTTGTATAAGACTTTGTTATACTGACTTGACTTCTGTTATTCATTTGATAACTCAGGGTATTTAGCTCACCAGCATTTATGGGAGCCGCTGTGTTATTTATTATGCAAAATATATTGGAAAAACAACATTATTAATTTAAACTCAACACTTCCAGCCTACTTACATAAATAATGTTCCTTGAAAAAAAGGACTGTTATTTTAACCATATAAGGTTAAAAAAGTCTTTCAAACATGAAATAACATATTATTCCAACAAATAAAATAATCAGGCAGAGTCAGAATGTAATACATATGTTATATTCAATAAATACTTCAATTTTCCCAAAATATTGTCTCAATCTGTTAAAATTTTCATAATGCAGATATGTTCCTCAGACAAAAAGTCAATAGGCTATAGTCACCTAATTTGGTCGACAAATAGCACCAAAGATCTACATAAAAATTTAAGACCGCTCCCATGCTACCGCTTTTCGAAATAGGAAAGCGTATAACCTGAGGAGTCTTTTTTAAGATAGCCGATGACAACCCCTACAGATCTGCACTAGAGATTTGAATGTCTTTGAAAAACGATAATGCCTTTACCTTGCACAGATAGAGTGACCAAATTTGGTAGGATGACGCCTAACAGCAAAGTTTTCACTTGTTTTAACTTAAATTTTTCTGACTGACGAAATCTTAAAAAAGCTTTAATCTTCCTTATGTAATTTTGTAATATGTATATTTTATGTATGTAATTTTATATTTTATACAATGATATAGAGTCGGGCTTATAAACTGAAATAGGTGTCGTAATATAAAACGGGTTGATTCGATTTTCATCCCTTCACGTGAAAAATTCTTAAGTACGAAAAGGAAAGTCTCAAAGCTAGGCAACGTTCTAACTAAATGACAGTGCATGTTTTTTGTTGGTTTCGAAAAAAGCCAATTAAAATTCAAAATAGTTTTTACAGGCATTCGCTTCAATACCTTTCTAATGAAATTTATATCATGATGATTCTCCATTACAAACATGGTGAAAAAAAGAGGACATAATGTTGTCCGCTTGCGCATTAATATATAGATTACTGAATAATCGGTTTGTTAAAAAGTATTTATAGAAATTTATATTAAAATAGTTTGCGGATTGACGGAACAATTTTTATAAGATGACGATTAAGACTTTGCGACTGCAAACGTCATTCCTTGCGGTGGCTCTTCAAAACATAAAATGAGAAATCAACAATATTGGCTGATAATAATAACTTTTGTTTGTAATAAAATTATATATTCTATTTTTAATTATGGATTGCTTATCGTTTTTTCGTAGTGGACATGTTTTTCTTTAGTTTAAGCCATTTTTATGAACTGTTCTGCTATGCAAAGGTTTCAGAGAAACTTAAGAAGAGCTTTCAACTACATTAATTGTGTCATTAATATTAGTTAAAATCTTAAAATACAAAATTTGGAATATAGACATAAGCTTTATATAAACTTTTTATATGTATTATGACAATGAGCATAAGTGACTCTGTAAAGGAAAGTGTTGACGGCTTAGCTATATATCTTTTATTACTTGAGAGGTAAAAATTCTAAAATGTGTTGCAACTATAACAGACTAAAGATAGCAAGTTCATATGAACCGAGTTACATGTGTAGATGTAAAGAGATGTAGAAACATTTACATAAGCACACAAAAAGCTGGTCAGATGTTTAACTGTAATTGCTGCCAGTGGCAGTTAATTTGGGTTACTAATTGCCATGCACAAAACTTTACGACATGTGAATATGTGCCAAAATAAAGTACCGAACCCGCCGGAGTCAGCGGCAGCAAATTAAGCAATTTGTAGGTGAACGCGCCGCCGTCGCCCACAACACCGTTTTATGTGTGACTGTTACTTTTGTGTGGCAAGTTATTGGCACCTGGCTGCACGAATTCCACAAAACAAACAACTCTCTCACTCCTTCTATCTGTACTTGCATAAACTTACGCTTGCATGCGACTCATCATGCGCCTGAAACTATGCTACGGCTTACTTAAGTTGACTTTAACTTGGCTGTTAGATAGACCGTTAGACCGTAAGTTAGTTCCGAATAATTATTGGGCAAAACTGCACGTGTGCTCGTCACAATTGTAACTGGTTTTGGCTTCAAAAAAATTAAAAGCACAAAACTATCGTCGCACATGGCCCAAAAAAGCCGAGCCAACGACAGCCGCTCTAACGTTATATGCGCTCTGGCCAAGGTGTACGCTCTGACGGCGTTTGCTTCACTCTGCAATGGTTAGACTAGCAATAGCAGCAGCAGCGGCAGCAGCAGTTTCTCCTTCCACAGATGATAGTATCCTTATGGGATTTCATAGCTTTGGATTCAATGGCATGTCTAAGGAAAACTCTGACTGTATTTAGTATAAGTAAAGAGTCCTATTGTATGTATGTATGTTTGTGCAGTCTAAATTGTATTTATTTTGAGTAATTTAGTTTATATTTGACATACATGCATGCAACACTCGCAAACACACACACACACAAACACTCACTATTACACAAAGTAGGCAGTGAGGCAATTAAAAACTAGGGTTACAATCTGTCGACAGAGCTGCATGCAAACCGTTTACTCTGACAGCTTTTCTATTTGTGTATGTATGTAGGTGGGTATATGTGCGTGTGGATCCATGTCTGCGTCTGCTTGTGTTTGTGTTTTAAGTTCGCGTGCCAAATTCGCGTTAAACTTGTCCACTTAAGAATTGCATTTAAAAAATCCACAAAAATCGGAACTGTGCATGAGCGCACCGTTTAGCTGTGTTAGCCAAATTGTTTTGGCCCATCGTAATACATTGACACACTGCAGTGTACGATAAGTATGGAATCCCATAAAAATAAAATAGGGGGCGGCTCTAGGTTATAAGCTGGGAAAATTTAGCCAGTTTCGATACCACAATTTTCAAAATATATCATCAGATTTCAGTTATAAATATTCAGTAAAATCTTTCAATGATAAAATATTTGGAATAGCGTTTCTCATAGTCTACGTTTTTATACTCGTTTCCGAAGATATAGAGTATTTTGGGTTTGTGCAATGTCCGTCATGGTGTCCGTCCGTCCGTCCGTCCGTCCGTCCGTCCATCCGTCCGTCCGTATGTTCACAACTTTTTTCCACACCCTTCACGCTAGAGACTTGAAACTTGCCAATTTTCTTTATCTATGGCATAGTAAATTAAAGTGTCAAGAATGGGGTTCTACGATAACTGGGGGGCTGGCAAATCAAAACCGATAAATCCACATATTTCGCACATCCTTACAGCTAGAACTACCAAATTTGGTAAGAAGATAGCTACTAGCAACCTCCAAAAAACGGATTAAAAAATTTCGGGGCCACGCTAAACAATTCCGCACCCACCCCCCCCCCCCTCCACTCACACACATTTTAAAGTCAGAAAACCTATGTCTCCCACAGCTTTTGAGCTAGAGCCACCAAATTTGGTGCCATAATAGGGGATGATGACTCCCCAAAAACTGCATCAAAACGCCAAAAAATTCTGAATTCGGGAGGAAGATAGCAATTGATATCCCACAAAGATCTGCAGCAACAATTATGGATGCCACGCCTACCCATACTGCCCTCAGCCCCACTTTCCCAACCTTTTACAAACTTCGAGCTAGAGCGTACACCCCTGCCGCATCCGTTCCCCTTTTGCAATCAGGCCTCTTTTTACCGGTTTTAATACTGGTAGCGAGTATACCGCAGTCGGTTGCGTCCGACTGCAACGTTTCCACTTGTTAATCTTAATTATTTCCTTCTACAAAGAATTTCCAGTTCGCGCAGTGATCTCGTCGTGATCGGTTGTATCGCGCATAGAAAACGGCAAAGAACGTGTGTGTCTATTGTGCTCTCTTCGTGTGCTAAAAATAGCATTAACGGTAAATTTCGACGCTATCGCGTACAGTGTCGGCAGTCTGACAACAACAACAACATACAAGTGTGCGCGATAATTCTGTATTCGTTGCACATTTGGGTAAAACATTACCCCTCGCACTGCGCTCTGCGCAAACGAGCGGTCGGTCCAGTTAATTTTTTGTAAAAAGTGAAAGACAATTGCATTATTTAACATTTAAATTAACAAAAATAGCTATGGATAATAACCTACCATCTCAGTCGCTTCCTAGTAATAGGCAAGCTCTATTGGAGGAGATGAAAAAAGTAGCCTACAGCGAGAATCAGTCCTCTTGCCCAGCGGTTACAACTAGCAGTGACACTATCGTTCAAGCACTTTCTCTACGTCATCAAGTTTGGCATCAACATATACTGTGGCGGCATCGGTCGGGCCCAATATTTCAACTACTACGTCTTTTGGCAACACACCGTTGCCTGAATTTTTGTCAACAATAGCTCGTAAGGCGAAGTGCTCATTTCAAGCACGGGATATGCCTGCTAACAAAAAATATATAGGAGCTGTTAAAACATCTCAATCAACAGGTAAAGCTAAGATGAAGGTCACAGACCTAAACAAGGAGCCACCTAAAGATGCACCATCCACCACGAATGCAGTGGCACTGGGTAACAACCGCTTTGCAGCTCTGGTCGAAGAAGGGGACAACATTATGGAGCAAGACTTATCAGAAACATGGTCTGACGACGAAGATGCAGACCCTGCTGTTAACATTGGGAGCAAGCAATCCACAAAAGCGATCTATAGGCCTCCAGCTATATGTGTGCCAAAAGTCAACAATCCCGCATCCATGGAACGAGCACTGGACTCGTTCGTTGGTGCCAACAGCTATAGTATTCACACTTTTAAGTTCGGTGTGTCACGGATTTACACGAACAGCTCTGATACTTTCCGTGCAACTGTGAAACATTTGACAGAACTCAATTGTCATTTCTGGCATCATCAACTTAAGGAAGATAAGCCTTATAGGGTTGTCATCAAGGGAGCCAATGCCAACGTACCCAAGGTACAAATTCAGCAGGCTCTTGCTGAACATGGTTTTGAAGCCATTATCATATAATGCCCAAGAGAGGCAGATTGGCGTAACGTTCAGGTTAATGAGGATGATGATGAAGCAACAATCAATTAGAAGACGCAGCAAAATCTTTTTTATGTCAATCTCAAACAAGGGCCGAATGTATCTGACGCATTGAAAATAACTCAACTTGGCAGGTAAAGAGTATTTGTGGAGCGCGCTCCTCTTAGAAAAGAAGTATTGCAATGTCTGAGAATCTTCATCATCGGGCACTCAAAAAATTATTGCGTTCAGGATCCAGTTTGTGGCAAATGCGCTGGCTCTCACATGACAGGCTCTCTGCTTTGCACCAGTGAAAATTATTTGTGCGTCAACTGCGGTCAAGATCACGCTTCGACAGACAGAGACTGCCCAGTCCGGAAAGAAAAAATCAGAAAATTTGAAACCGAGCCCAAGACTCCCTATTACTGGCAACACTGTCAGACCAAAATACAACTATGGCCCCTCACACGCCTTCATACCGGCTGAGGCTGTCAATATTGCCATATTTATACTCGATACCGAAGGTAAAGAGTATATTGGTTTTGTGCAATGTCCGTCATGGTGTCTGTCCGTCTGTCCGTCCGTATGTATGCAAGTTTTTTCCACACCCTTCAAGCTAGAGACTTGAAACTTTCCAATTCTCTTTATCTATGGATTAGTAAAATAAAGTGTCAAGATGGGGATTCTACGATAACTGGGGGGCTGGCAAATCGATAAATTCGATAACCCAATACCGATAAATCCACATATTTCGCACATCCTTACAGCTATAAGTACCAAATTTGGTAAGAAGATAGCTATTAGCAACCCCCAAAAAACTGCATCAAAAATTTTGGAGCCACGCCCCCATTCCGCCCCCAGCCCCCCCGCATTTTAAAGTCAAAAAAGCCTATATCTCCCACAGTTTTTGAGCTATAGCCACCAAATTGGGTGCCAAGATAGGTGATGATGACCCCCTAAAAACTGCACCAAAAGTTTGGATGCCACGCCCACCGATACTGCCCTAGCCGCCCCCATCCACCCCAACGCTTCGTCAAAAACGGGAATGCGTGTATCTTCCAGAGTTGTGGTGCTAGAGCCTCCAAATTTGGTGGGAAGATAGCTGTTAACGACCCTCAAAAAACTGCATCAAAGTTTTGGAGCCACGCCCACCCATTACGCCCCCACCCCCCTCATTTTGAAATCAGAAATGGCTATATCTCCCACAGTTTTTGAGCTATAGCCACCAAATTTGGTGCCAAGATAGGTGATGATAACTCCCTAAAAACTGCACCAAAAGTTTGGATGCCACGCCCACCAATACTGCCCTAGCCACCCCCATCCAACCCAACGCTTCGTCAAAAACGGGAATGAGTGTATCTTCCAGAGTTGTGGAGCTAGAGCCACCAAATTTGGTAGGAAGATAGCTGGCAACGACCCCCAACAATCTGCATCAAAGTTTTGGATCCACGCCCTCCATTTCGCCCCCCTTACCCCACTTTTTACAATTTTCGAGCTAGAGTCACCAAATTTGGTATGAAGATAGCAATTGACATTCCACAAAGATCTGCATCACAAATTTGGATGCCACGCCCACCCATACCGCCCCCAGCCCCCCTTTCCCCACTTTTTACAAATTACGAGCTAGAGTCACCAAATTTGGTATGAAGATAGCAATTGATATTTCACAAAGATCAGCATCAAAAATTTTGATGCCACGCCCACCCATACAGCCCCCAGCCCCCCCTTGCCCCACTTTTTACAATTTTCGAGCTAGAGTCACCAAATTTGGTATGTAGATAGCAATTGACATTCCACATAGATCTGCATCAAAAATTTGGATGCCTCGCCCACCCATACCGCCCCCAGCCCCCTTTCCCCACTTATTACAAATTTCGAGCTAGAGTCACCAAATTTGGTATGAAGATAGCAATTGACATTTCACAAAGATCTGCAAAAAAATTTTGATGCCACAACTACCCATACCGCCCCCAGCCCCCCCTTTCCCTACATTTTACAAACTTTGAGCTAGAGTCACCAAATTTGGAAGGAATATAGCTGGTGGCATCCCCATCTGCATCGGAGAATCTTTAAGGCAGCGTACACCCCTGCCGCATCCGTACCTTTTTGCAATCAGGCCTCTTTTTACCGGTTTTAATACTGGTATCGAGTATGCCGCAGTCGGTTGCGTCCGACTGCAACGTTTCCACTTGTTTTTACGCTGAAGTTGTTCGTTTCCATAGGGCTGAACTTAGGCCAAGTGCCGTTGAGCATTCCCAGCGAGAAACAAAATCACTGCCTGACAAGAAGTTCCTTGCACTGGAGAACTCAATACGAGAGATCAATTCCAGAATGGACCAATTATTCAAGTTGATTCAAGAAACTATGGAGGCGAACAAAGCCTTCCGAGAACTGGTTCAGGTTCTCGTTTCACGCATCCCGCAAATATGCAACCAATCATAAAAATCGGATTGTGGAACGCACGGGGACTAGTTAGGGGCTCTGAAAAGCTTCTGTTTTTTTTCGGTGCACGCAATACAAACGTTATGTTTGTGACAGAGACACACATGAGAGAAGGACAGCGTGTCTTTCTACCAGGATATACCACCCACCATGCCTTCCACCCTAGCGGTAACAGCAGAGGTGGCGCCTCAGTCATTGTGTGCTCTAGCTTGAGCCACTGTGCTCAGCCTCCCATCTCAACAAACGACAGGCAGGTAGCGGGGGTGAATTGTATCTCCCACCCAGAGAACTTTGGACTAAAGTGGAATTTTAATCCCTGTTTCTAGGCAACAAATTCATTGCAGGTGGTGATTATAATTATATATTATGATGGGGCAACTCTAGATCTTGTTCCAGAGGCAAATTGCTGCAGGAAGTCGTAGCGAATGGCCAGTACCAAATCCTAGCAACGGGTGAGCCTACTTTCTACTCATCCAACTCCCTAGTATCACCATCAGCGCTCGATTTCTATGTCACCAATGGCTATAACATGAGCAGACTCAATGTGAGAACGCTTCATGAACTTTCTTCGGATCACACTCCTCTTCTGGCGGATTTGCACGCCACGCCGCTGAGCATGCCACAACGATCTTGTCTACTCTCTCGTGGCTCTGATGTAGAAATGTTTAAGGCCTATCTGGAGCAGCAGATTGACCTTAATATAATATATCAGCACCATATGGATGTACCTAAACCGCCTCAGCTTCCGTTTGTAATAGCTGAGCTTCTCCGACTCAAACGCAAAGTAAGAAGGGAGTATGCAAGAACAGGCGATGCCCGAATCCAACAGATTCACAATAGGTTGGCGAATCGCCTTCATAAAGTGCTGGCCTTTAGGAAGAAGATTCAAATTGACAACCTGTTGGAAAACTTAGGAACCGATGCCTCTACAAATTACTCTCTGTGCAAATTTACCAAAATGTACAAGACCCTGGCCGCTCCGAAATCGGCTATTAGGGATCCTGCAGGCGGCTGGTGCCGCACTAGTCTTGAAAAAAGAGAAGTGTTTGCAAATAACCTTTAGCAACGTTTCAGGCCGCACGACTTTGCGTAAGAGAGTCACTGTAGGCAGATTGGGGAGTCACTGGAGACACCATTCCAAATGGCTTTGCCCACTGACAACGTTACACTGGATGAAGTGAAGCAACTGGTATCGAAGCTGAAACCTTAGAAAGCTCCTGGCGAGGACTTACTTGACAACAGAACCATAAGATTTCTACCAGATCAAGACCTGCTGTTTCTAGTGCTAATCTTTAATAGCGTTCTACGTGTGGGATACTTTCCTAGAGCTTGGAAGTCGGCCAGCATTATAATGATTCTAAAGCCTGGGAAACCTCAACTGATGTGGACTCCTACAGGCCGATCAGCCTTCTCCCCTCGCTGGGCAAAATCTTGGAGCGACTGATCCTAAACAAAATGCTCTAAATTGAGACTGTTACCAATGCGATACCCAAATTACAGTTTGGATTCCGAGGGCAGCACGGCACCCTGCTCTGCTCTACGAAACCAAGATTATTTAACGCCCTAGCTGTTCCAGATCATTAAGAGCTTTTTGGAAGGGCATACATACAAAGTGAGTGCCGATGGGTGGAAGTCCTCCACTAAACTTATCGAAGCGGGCGTTTCTCAAGGCAGTGTGTTGGGACCCACATTGTACTCCATATTCTGTTCGGATATGCCAACTCCGTCAACGAAGGTGATACCCTTGTTGCGACCTACGCTGTCGACACAGCAGGGCTCACAAAAAGCAGTTGCGTGATCCTAGCCAGGATGTGCCAATGTGACATTCACAAATCGAGCGCTGAACTGCCCTGTAGTGTCACTCAATGGTAAAACGCTAAGCCACTCTCTAGCGCATAAGTATTTAGGTGTCATCCTGGATAGAGGGCTCTCTTTCAAAAGTCATGTCTCATCGCTGCAGCAGTCATTTAGTGACAAAGTTAAAAGGATGTCATGGCTACTATCCTCTAAAAATAAGCTGTCGCTTGATAACAAGGTTAGGATATATAAGTGCATACTAGCTCCTAGCCTTTTCTATGCCATACAGGTGTATGGTTTCGGAGCCAAGTCGCACCTAAACAAGATCCGTGTACTCCAAGCTAAGACACTTAGAACGATATTCCAATTGTATATAAGGAACAGCAACATTGAGCGTGACCTTAAAGTGCCTAAAATAGGTGATAGGATACAAGCGATTGCAAAAAAAATACACGGAGAGACTGGGAGCTCATCCGAACAGTCTAGCCAGACGCATTAATACTGCTTGCCAAAGAGCAAGGAGAAGATTAAAGCACCACCACCCTCAAGATCTCCTGGACAGGGTCTTGACATAAAGTCCCCGCAATCCTATGCTTATCCCAATATACCTTTAAAACCCACCTATCCCATATTATTAATTAAGTTACTTCATTTCGTATGTCTTTATGATAAATAATTTTGTTTTGTTTTTAGTGTAATTTCTGTTTTGTTTACTTTTGTCTTGTAAAAATTTAATTAAATTTAAAAAAAAAAAAAAAATTTCCATTTTTAATAGTGAGTACATGCATAGGTAATGTTCTTATTTTAACAATTTCTTTTATAAGAGTTTAATGCATTTGTGTTCCAATTTCAAATGACTGATAATGGGGAGAAAATCTTTAATAATAATTTCATTGCAAACCACATACATACGTTCAAACAGGTGAATCAAAATATACTATTTACTAAGTTAGAAAGCGTAAATTTGATGCATGTTTTGCAAACGCATATAAAAAATTCACATGTAAGAAAACATCTGATTGTACCTGGTCTAAAGAACTTGTGGGATAGTTCAGAGGGGGCTAAGCTGAGGCCACCAGGCGGGTCGCGGGTTGTGGATAGCGAACGGCCTCTTTATGAGGTAAGCTGCAAATAAGCGAGAATCCTTGCAAATAAGCAGTCCCGGACAAACGGTACCGTTCACCGTATCGACAAGACGCTTGTGTCGCCGTCTTCAAAGCATAGCCTCACACACTCCCAACTCCCTCACACGTACCCTTCTTCATCCCTTCCCCAATATCTCACTCCGGGCTGGACTAAGGTGTCATTCGAACCGTGCCGATAGTCAACCTGGCCGGGGGCCCGGATTGAAAAGTAGCCCAGTCGCTAACGGTGAGCTCAGGCAGATGGCGACCGCCTGTTCTATTTAGCCTTACCCGGGTACTGCGGATCTCTGCCCGGGTGGACCCCATATTTCTCCGCAACTCGTGGGACCATGAAAGGTATAAAAAATAAAAAGTATTTAGGTGTGCAACAGGATACCCCTGCTGCCAGTGTCGCGAGACACTTTGAGGACCGCCTCCTTGACGGGGAGCGGCCCTCCAATGTGGGACCAACCCCACGGCGCCCTAACCAGGCGCAGCAAACAAGAAGGCCGCATGCGGCAATAGATACAGCGCGCGCACCTACGTCGAGGGAAGCCCCACGTCACCGTGTCGCCCCAGCTGCAGGAGGAGGAAGCAAGGCTGGACCATCCCAGCCGATGCGACCGAGGCTTAGCGCTGTTAGGCGACATGGCGTGCAGCACCAGCAGCCAAAAGCGCAGCTGCCAAAATTGGGAGAGCCGGGCGGTTCGGATGACCCAAACCGAAAAACGCTGAACGGCTCAAAAACCAAATGGTACCTGCGCTATTGGTGATAGACATCGATGAGGCATCCAAGGACGCGATAGTGGCGAGAGGCCACCAAGTTTCATTCCGCTACGGGACCATCCCCGTTAGCGGTCTGAAGAAGAAGAGTGTTGGCGCAAGGACTACCCCTGCCCAAACGACAGTCCCGGGAGCTGCAGGCTCGGCCCCCACACCTCCCACCGCCACTGTTCCGAGTGCTCATCTAGCAGATGTCTCTGATTTATCAGAGGATCTGGCCGAGGATGAGGACCTGGCGGAGATGACGCTCGGTCCAGCAGAGCTGGAAGGGATGGATGATGAGGTGCCGATGTCCTCGCAAGAGCTCGCTGAGGAGCTTGAAACGGCAGAAGCTGACGTCACCATGACGGGCAGCGGTGATGTGGGCAGCTCCCAACCTACATCACCAGGAGCTGGAGCGGCGGATGAGTGATGGTGACATCAAACGTCACCGTCACTGAGCTAGCCCAGATAAACCTCCATCGGGCTAAGGCAGCCTCTGCTGTCTTGGCCAGGATGTTTATCACCCAACATCTTAAGCTAGCCCTGGTACAGGAGCCATGGGTAAACAATGGCATAAAAGGCCTGTACACCGCTGACTCAAAGGTAATCTGGGATCAAAGAGATCCTACACCTAGAGCATGCACTATGGTAAGGAAATGTACTAGGGACTGCGTACCTATTGCCGTAAGGGCAATTGGAAACGCCCCCCCCTATTGTGGTGGCATCTGCCTATTTTGCTGGTGATGTGGACTGCCCGCCACCGGAAATAGAAAAGCTGATGGACCACTGCAGGAGAGAAAAGCTGCCGGTTATAATCGGCTGCGATGCCAATGCGCACCACTCCATATGGGGCAGCACGGACATCAACAAAAGGGGTGAGTGTCTTACCAACTTTATATTCAAGTATAACTTAGAAATTGGTAAAGTCGGATCGACACCGACATTTGTGAGTTAGAGAAGAGGTATTAGACATTACTCTGATTAGTCGGTCTCTTAGGCCACATTTCAGAGAATGGCATGTCTCTTCAGAAGAATCCATGTCCGATCACAGGATTATCCTATTCAAACTTAAGGTAAATACGGATGTAGTATACCAACTCGTAGCCCCAGGAAAACGAACTGGGAAAAATTTAGGTCTACCCTAGAACTTAACCTAGCTACTGAAAACTCTGGAATACCCAGATGCACGAGTGAGCTAGAAAGAGTTGTTAGAAATCTAAATAGTAGCATTAAAGATGCATATGAAGAAAGCTGCCCACTAGGGAAAACGCGTAAAGAAAAAGATGCCCCATGGTGGAATGACGGTCTTGAGAGACTGCGTATCACCACACGTCACCTCTTCAATAAAGCTAAGAGGGACGGGTCATGGGATACATACCGCGAAAGCCTCACCTCCTACAGCAAGGAGATTAGGAAGGCCAAGCGCAGGAACTATAGGGACTTCTGCGAAAGCATAACAAGCACGAGTGAAGGTGCCCGGCTCCATAGAGCATTATCAAAACGGGCGCCGGAGGCTAATTTAGCCTTGAAGCGTAAAGGTAATACATATACGAGCACCAATATGCAAAGGTTAAACTTCTGTTCCCAGGAAGTATCCCCTGGCAACCGTGCGAATCGCTCGAAACAGGAGGTCAACACAGACCAATGGCCATTGACTGGGCATGTGCCAAGTCGGTGGTCACAGTGGAGAAAATAAAATGGGCAATTGGAACCTTCCAGCCTTACAAATCTCCTGGTATAGATTGCATATCACCGGTATTCCTTCAGCAGGGACAGGGAATACTCCTACCCACTCTATGGAAAATCCTGGTCAGTAGCCTAGCACTTGGTCATATACCAAGCACTTGGAGTAGAGTTAGGAAGGTCTTCATCCCCAAGGAAGGGAAGACAGATACCACCAACCCAAAGTCCTTCAGATTCATCAGCTTAACATCGTTTTTGTTGAAAACGTTGAAAAAGCTGGTGGATTATAACATAAGGAGTACTCTGCTCACACAGAGTCCACTGCAGGCAACGCAGCACGCATACAGAACAGGCAGGTCTACGGACACTGCCCTGTATGAGCTGCACCGTACTCTGTGGGTGGCAGTAGTAAACAAAGAAGTAGCAGTTTGTGCATTTTTAGACATTGAAGGTGCTTTCGACAACACATCACATGATGCTGTCAAAGCTACCTTGAATAGAAGAGGGCTGGACAGTACAACTAGTAGATGGATTTCATCCTTATTAGGGTCCAGACAGGCTACGGCATCTATACAAGATAGTACCGTAACAGTAACAACCACAAGGGGCTGTCCTCAAGGGGGGGTTTTATCACCCCTCTTATGGAGTATACTAGTAGACGAACTATTAAGTAGACTTGCGAACAGGGGTATTCAATGTCAAGGCTATGCAGATGACATTGTGATAATAGCTCGGGGCAAGTATGAAGAAACTCTTTGTGGTAATGTTCAACTGGGAATTAGGATTACGCCTGATTGGTGTAGGGAGGTTAGTCTCAACTTAAACCCTACTAAAACAATCATCGTTCCGTTCACCAGAAGATACAAGCTACAAAGGATGAGGGAGATTAGGCTCGCGGGGAGTCCAATAGAAACAAGCAAGGAAGTTAAGTACCTTGGGGTCAATTTCGACAGTAAATTAAACTTTGGCACCCATGTTCAGAATACGATCGCAAAGTGCTGCAGAGCGCTGTATACGTGTCGTAGCATAGCCGGGAAGTCATGGGGAACATCACCAAAGATAATAAGATGGCTATACCTTATGGTAGTAAGGCCCATGCTCACGTATGGAGTGATTGCATGGGGGGATAAGGCACAGCAAATCACTGTGCAGAAGCACCTTCAAAAGCTACAAAGAATGGCATGTGTAGGAATCACGGGAGCGATGAGGACCTGTCCCACATCAGCGCTTGAGGTTCTATTGGAGATAACGCCACTCCATCACACAATTAGGCTGCAACAAAAGGCAACCCTCTTAAGAATGTCCGTTGAAGGAGTTGGGAGAGGACACATTCTTAGTCGAGTAGAGGCAGATATGCTATCGGGTGAACTTCCCCTACTGGCACAGCCAAGGGACGAAATGAAAGTCGAACACATGTTCGGTCAAAAGTTTCAAGTTCACCTCTGTAATAAAAAAGGAGTGGACATCTCTGGAAGAGGTCCACAACATGAAGCCACACACCATAAAATGGTACACCGATGGATCCCTAACGCAACAAGGCTCCGGTCTTGGTGTGGTAGGCCCTCGGCTAATGTACCACGAGCCCCTAGGTATGCACACCAGCATATTCCAAGCTGAGGTATGTGCAATCGGGAGGTGTGTGGACTTTAATCTAAAGCGTAACTATCGGAATAGGGATATAGCCATCCTATCCGATAGTCAAGCAGCAATAATGGCACTAAGTAAGACCGAAATCAGGTCAAAGGTAGTTCGTGAGGTACGAACCAAGCTAGACACTCTGGGATCACAAAATAGGCTTGCCCTAAGATGGGTCCCTGGACATGTCGAAATAGCGGGGAACGAAGAGGCAGACAAGCAAGCAAGACTGGGGGCAGCGACACCCCTAATAGGACCCGAGCCGTACTGTGGTATAGGAAGAAGCACAATACGGCAAGAGCTTAGGAATGAAGAGAGACTTCTGCGAAGAACGAGCTGGGCAAGGACACCAGGACTCAGGCAAGCAAAGATTCTCTTGGGTAGCTATAACCTTAAACGGTTTAAGCAAGTAATATCAATGGGTAAAAATAGACTCAGGATACTCACCGGTCTCTTGACAGGACATTGTAGACTACGAGGTCACCTGGCAAAGCTAGGTATAGTCAGCAGCGAGATTTGCAGATTCTGCGAAATGGAAGGAGAATGCGTAGCCTTAGTAAGGAAAAGAAGTAGTTTTCTAGGAAAACATATTGTGCAACTTAGCGATTTAGAAACCATCGACCCAACAAAGGTTCTTGCTTTTATGCAACACCTGGGCCTGATGGAAGAGCTATAGGCCAAGAAGGGGGCACAATAGATCTATTTGGTCGCAGTGTATTTACCCCCAATATAATAATATAATAATAATAATAGCTACTAACTTTACATTTTAAAGGGCTTTTCTGTGAAATAAAATGATAGTTATAAGATTATTTACTAGCAAATCAGCTGTTGCAACAGCATTTAAAGCAAGGAAACATGGCTTTTTTTCAAAGAACATTTCAACGCGGTTTAGTTTGACGATTTTTAGTCGAATTTTATATAAATTTGAAAAAAAATATTTTTGAACAAATATCCATGGAAGCTCAGCACAGGCCTGGTATTTTCAATTTAATAACATAAAAATTTTAAATGTTGCTTCTTAGCTATCAGAAAATAAACAAAATTTACACAATATAAAATGCTGATATGCAAATGTAGTTAATGCCTTGTACTTATAATTATAAATGGCTGTACTGTGGTGCCGTTCTTAAAATTTTTTTATGATGGTCATTAATCAAAGAAATGCGTAGCGCTAAAACTTCCTGAACATCTATAATTGTTGCTTTGATTTTTTCTTTGAAGATGTTTTTGATGTATACCAAGTGAAAGGCTGATAGAAGGGCTGTTACTATATAGTCCACCAAATCTGCGAAAAATAAATAAACATAAGTACACAACAAATTAAAGAAGTTAAAGCTTTTAAGCATCGATAAGCATCGCACTGCAGTCATCATTAATGATATATGATCTATAGTAAATTGGACGAAGGGACTTTACGCAGCCATGAAACCACTTTTGCATTCATTTCTAGAGTCTTATCATCAAGAAAAGCGAGCTTGAATTTAAATTACAAGACATACATATGTAAATCCAGAATGAACAAATCACATAAAGTACAAAAATGTACATACCTTATTTATCCACCAAAAAAATTATTTTCACGAAATTCATACACCAATGTGTGATACTGCATTATCTAAGTCTCATGGTATAAGATATTTAAGGCTTCGGTAAGTCACACCATTTACTGTGAAGAAATTATACAAAAGAAATTAGTTTAATTTGTAATACACACATTTATACAGTTAACCTTTACAATCGCAAAAAATAAGGCCCAAATGGAAAGAACTCAAAACACCTTCTAATTTATCTTCATCTTCGGCGTTTTACCATCTGAATTCCTAGGAATTAAATAAAATCACAAAGTACGTGCATACACACAATTATTGCAATTATAAATTGTTATAACAATTGCATTAACAGTGTTTTGAAATATATTAAACTAGATAGGAAATAAACATCATATTAAAAATGTGGGTGTACAGTTTATTATGTACATAAAATATGTTGCGCAAGTGTGCTTCATACATTCATACATATATACATATGTACATGCATAAACGAAGTACCCTTCACACGTCGCACAATATTCATCACTTAAAATACGTACACACACGTTTATTAAAATGTATAACAATTGGCAATCCTCTTCGAGAATTCTTTAGCTTTATGAACATATGTACATACATATCTTAGTACAACGCAGTGAACTACGTATGTACATATGTATGTAAGTACATACATATGCAAATGTTTATCTAGTATTAAATTATGTAGGGGACAGATAAACATAAAAACTTAACATATGTACATATTTTTGGTTATGCTTCACTTTGTCATTGTAATTCAAGAGAACAATTATCTCTTTGCGCTTCTTAATTAAGAAGCTTAAGCCATAGACGAAGAATACCTATAGACTGGACAAATCTCTCTTGAGTTTTTTCATTCAGAAATATATGCGGCGGACATTGCGTGTGCTTTTGAAAATGTGTTTGCTTTCTTTGCTGTGCCTTGCGCATTTTGTTTGCAGGAAAGCTCTGATTTTGTTATCTCGCGTTTGGTTCTTCGATTTTGTCTTGATCGGCCGTTCTGCTGATGTTCTTGCACTGATTGTCATTATCATTGGCATATGTTTGCAGTTTGCTAGATTTGGGCTTTGTAGTGATTTTTGTTATTTTGTTTCGTCTGATAGTGTGTGTGTCCCTCTACATCTACATGGCATATTTAAAAGTATGCGTAGCATTGGCTGTATCGTCATTGCCTTTATTGTTACATTTGGCTGAGCGCGGCCGTTTTCTTATGCCGCTTGTTACATTTGGCTGTGCCGAGTGTTTTCTTATGTCGCTTCTGATTTAGTAAAACACAAACACCCCATTTATTGTACTATGACAAGACTGGTATATCGGTATTGTGGAAATGTATGTAACTGTCAGAAGGAAGAATTTTCGATGCCATAAAGTATATATAGTCTTGATCAGCATCAACAGACGAGTAGATTTAGCTATGTCTGTATGCTTTATATCATGTTCTTAGGGTATCTCATAGTCGAGCTTTCTCTAACTTTCAAATGACATCGGGTAATAGGCTCGTCGATTATCAAATATGACGAATATGTAAAGCTAATGCGTGTGCAATATTTAATTGCATTAGCAAAAATGAGAAAGTGCGTTGCAAAGGGTTGCGTTAGTATGGAAAATGTTAAATATTTTCGTTTTCCGGAGCGGGAAATTCATTTCTGGTAATTTGCATTTCACCCGTGCAATTACGTCGAACACATTTATATGTGCTAGGCATTTTGATTCATCGTGTTTCGGGGCTAATAAGCTAAAAATTGGATCTGTCCCAACAGAGAACTTAGGTATGTTTATTTGTAACAATTGTTAATTGCCACTTATGTATAAGCTAGTGTTGTTTTTGGCGTAGAAAATAAATTTGAAGTAATTTCTTATAGGGCATGATAATGAAATTGAACATTATCCAACATTTTGTGATGAGGCGCGAAATTCTTTGCGACATGTTCGCAAATGTTGTATAGAATTTTGCAATTCAACGGCCCCACCTGGCACACTTTATTCTTTTCCAACCGACGCCAATCGGCTTGATGATTGGACATCGTTGTGCAATATTGCAAAATCTGCAAGGGACTTGAAAGTCCTACGCATTTGCGCAAAGCATTTTGATGCTTCCGATGTAGGTGTGCGAAAAATAAAAGCCACGGCTGTGCCCAAACACTTTCTTGGCCATTCGGAGCTAAGAGTAGCGTGCCAGTTGTGCCAGTTGAAACAGAGGTCAATTGTGAAAACTGCTTAAAGTTCCGGATTTTCACCGGAAACAGTGGAAAAAGCACAAGAGCAGCTTGCAGATATGAACAAAAAATACAATGAGTTATTATTAGTTCACCAAGATAAATTGCGCTCAGATGAGGAGGAGTTGAGCATTTGGAAAAGTCGAGCAGAGAGAGACCCTCGTTGTGTTAGTGTGGAGAATAGGGCTCAGCTGTTTGCTAGCTTCATAACGAATGAGTCCAGAGTAAAATATTCCGAACCTAAAAAAAACTTGCTGCAAAACATAAATTATGTTTCAAGCAAGGCTTATGATTTTACGCGCAATGTGTTGCAACTAAGTTTGCCTTCTCCACGAACGCTGCACAGATGGAGCCCGATTAAAAGACTGGACACTGGCTTAGACTCCGCCATAGTGTCTAACTTAAAAAGGGAGGTTCAGAAAATGTCTGTTAGAAATAGAAATTGTGTTCTGATGATGGATGAGATTAGCGGCAGGAGAGAGTTGGAGTATAACTCTAATGTTTTTTGTGATCTTGGCAAAAACCAAAGAGATAAATTTGTGGCCAGCAAATTTCTCTTTGTAATGGTGCGTGGCATTTTTGAGGCGTGGAAGTACGTGGTCAGCTTCTACTTTTCACAATCCGGTACTTACACCTCAGAATTAAAAACAATTATTTTGGAGAACTTAAAGTGTCTTAAAGAATGTGGTCTCACAGTAGAAGCAATAGTCTCGGATCAAGGCACCAGTAATGTATCCTGTTACAAACTGCTACGCGATGGAACGGATACATATGTAATGCATTACGATGGCGAAAAGATATACCTGTTATACGACTACGTGCATCTTTTCAAAAGCATCCGTAATACATTGTATGCCGCCAACCTTAACACCCCATATGGAGTAGCAAGCTGGGGGGTGCTAAGAGAATTTCATGAGATTAATAAGGAGAGCACTGTTCGCCTAGCCCCAAAATTAACAGACGACCGTATTTCTCCAGGATTGTACCAGAAAATGCGAGTAAGCCTCTCCATGCAAGTATTGAGCTATACAGTCGCACAAGGCATCGCGACTTGCATTGAGTTAAAGAGATTTCAAAATGCCGACAATATTGCTTGTGCTGAAGCAACTAAAACCTTCATTGCGACTATCAACAATGGATTCGACTTGTGCAATGGTCATTCGTTTGACAGCAAAAACCCTCTGAAACATCCCGTCACACGAACTAACGGCAAAATGGAGAAGCTGGAAGAGTTTGCTAAATTTGTGCAAAGATTGAGTCCCGTCCGTGCAAATCGCAATTTGTGTATTGAGGGATTGTCATACACACTGCGTGGTATGATAAGTCTGTGCAGAGACTTATTTGAAGACACGGAAACACAGTTCATCATGCTAAGTAGATTTAACCAAGACCCGCTGGAGAACTATTTTGCAACGCTTCGCTCCAAACTTGGTAACAATACCAATCCATCGGCACGCGAGATCCATTATTTGACGGCTAGGATAGCGTCCATGAAAATTCTGACGCAGAACTATTTGCACAACAAGAACTGCGAGAATGATTCGGATTTAAATTTGGATTGGAATTACGCGCCTGAAGTCGAAGAAAGTGTACTTGACAGTTCGACACCAGCAATGCCACCACCAACTGCGAACACAGAGGACACTGAACTTTCCACATCAGCAGCAGCAGCAGCAGCGAGATATTTTGTCGGCTACGGACTACGGTCGCAGCTATCAAAGAAAATAAAGTGTGCCAAATGTGACAAGATTATGGTTAAATATGACAGCTTAAGTCTACTTTCGGAGGAGTTTATAAAGCACAAAAACTTAAGCTTAACAAATCCATCTGACTATTTTTTTGAAGTTTGTCAGAGCCACTTTGCGATATTTTCAAATTTCACGCAACTCCACATGTGAAGGAAATTAAGCGCAGAATAGTGGAAGCATGCATTTTGCAGACTGATTTAAAATATCATGAATGGTTTCAGAAAGATTTGCCGTGCTACAGCCACAAGGTGATGATGCTGGAGCATTTAATTTGCGTATTGCTTCGCAAATCTGCTCAGTGGTGGCTTGAATCGGAGATTGCAAGCAATAAAGCTCGGAAGAGAAATTGCGACTCATTTGCAAACAAGCATGATCCGCAAAGCAAAAAAATGCCAAATTGTTTACATATGCCCTGTTATTGCTCGTTATTGTTATGGTGAATATACCTCAAGGGGAAACCAGCCAATAAATGGTTAATGCGCTGCATGCAGTACCTCAATGGTGGTGTGGAAATCTGCATTTATTGATAAGTTACAAAAATAATAAACACCAATGACATTTCACTATTTACTTCCAGATTAAATAATAATTAGATGTATTTATTTTAATTTAATTATTTAAATTTTATTTTAATTTGAATTAATTTTGATTTTATGTCAGCTGTTCAAAGTTGACAATAAGAAAGTAAATAAATAAAATAAAAATTAAATAAAAAAATTGTGTGTGATACTTTTTTTAGATCGAATGTCTTAAAAGGCATAGAACAACACAGAGTGCAAATAAATACAAATAAATAATAAATGCATGTGCACACACAAAAACGAAAATGTCTTCAATTACCAGTTTCAAATTTTGTGCGGCAATTCTGTGTTGCTTATTTTGTGAATCCACACACACACACACATTAACGGACTAACACTGAAAAAAGAAGAAATACATTTGCCAAATCATGCATTTCTGTTCTATTTCATTATTCTGCCTTCATCAGCTGGCCGGCTCTGGGCGAGCAGAGACACACATGCACGAAAATAACAAAAATTTAACATTGCTTTGTGTTGTCTTTCCGCTTTGCCATCGTGCTTTTGCAAAGTCAATTCTCGTTTTTGCACCCAATGTTACCCGCATATATTTTTCAGACGAGTTTCACTCAAGAGAGATTTGTCCAGTCTATAGGTATTATTCGTCTATGCTTAAGCCATGGTTGAATTATACATGGTTAGGTCGATAGAGAGAGCTCGCTCAATTTTTAGGAGCCTGTTGTTAGTCGAAAAGCAGCTGCTTTCAGTCGTGTTGTTGTTTTGAAAAATGTAAACAATATCACACATCGTTCTATCTCTTTTTTGCTCACAAAAACAAGACGATACAGCAATATCGAGAGAGCAATTATGCTATCTCTCTTGCACTCGCGTGGTCTTATCAACAGGCTCCTTCTGTTGCTCATGACCTAACCATGTATAATTCAACCATGGCTTAAGCTAACTACCGTTTAGATTCCGTTTGGATTCCCTCTCTCAGCTTCAGCAATCTTTATTTCGCCTAGTTTGTCCCCCTCGCACGCGCATTAGTCGATGCGATCAAGAGGACAAAGCACAAAGTGGAAAGATGAAAATCACTCCACTTCACCGTTGCATTATTTCCAGACGACAATTGTGGTTTGCCTTTGGTCTATTGGACGAAATATTGGCACGTACGCATTTTTCTGTTCCGCACCGAGTCACTAGTTAAAAAGCTGTGTATCAGAACGAACGTTATTTCTTAAGGCCACTGATGTGCCGAAATAAAAATTAAACTGCCAAACTGTACTCGCAGCGGTCACCTTGACCGACGTGGCACCATAAAGCCATAAGAATTTTTTTGTGTGAAATTTATTCTCATTCCGTTTTGTTTGATCAAACGAACACATCGGTGTTAATAAACAATTATAAAACAACTCCAGACTTGTCTCATTTGCTTGGCTCACAACTTTAACTCACGCACCCACGCAACAACGAAATTTTTTGCATAAATATAAATATGTTTGTATGCATATGTGTAATTCCTAAGTGATTACATGTATATAAATTGCATCTACATACATATGTATATACGTCATAAAAACTATTTGTTTGTATATTTTTTAATTATTTGCATGTACAGTGGATCACATTAATATTCGGTTTTTTTATTTTTAAACTTCAAACACGAATAAAACGATTAAAACCAAGAATAATGAAAAATGCAATAATGGTAAATTATAGCTTGTTAAATCAGCTTTTCATAGAGGTATATATATCTAGACTTTATTTTGAACTAATAAAGAAAATATGCATAAAAAAAAAAAAAAGGCCAAAATTTGCGCAACATTAATATTCGGTTTTTTATAAAAGTAAAATATATCTGTTTTATCTAAGAATAAAACTTAATCTTATATTTGGTATGATACCCATTATATTGTATGGTATCGCCTAGGCATTTTGGAAAAGTTTTTAGAATTTTTGGGTATATTCATGCCCAGTTTAAGCCCACTCTTCCTGAAGCTGTTCTTTTAATACGGATAAGGACGATATTGGCGTTCTGTGCACACGGCGGACCAACTCGCTCCACAAATTTTCAACAGGATTTAGATCTGGCGATATGGGTGCCTTTTGCAAGATTTTTGGAGTTGTATAACAACCCAGTCTCCATTTAATAGGCGTTATGCTTTGGGTTATTGTCGTGATATAACTTGAACGAGTTGCCAATACCCAATATCTCCACCGAAGGATTCAAATTTTGGTTCGAAATTTTCAAATAATGGTCCTAGTTCATTTTGCCATCAATGAAAATGAGATTCCCCGCTCCTTTTGTGAAAATCGGGCCTATCCCAATACACTACCCCCGCCGTGGTTCGCGGTTGGTCTTAAGTAATTCTTCTGCAGCTCAGTATCCGGCTTCCGCAGCACCATGGACTTGCCAACACTGCCTAATAGGTTGAATTTGCTTTCGTCAGCGAAAATAAAATCATCCAACCAAGTCATGGTGCTGCGAAAGCCGGATACTGAGCTGCAGAAGAATTACTTAAGACCAACCGCGAACCACGGCGGGGGTAGTGTATTGGGATAGGCCCGATTTTCACAAAAGGAGCGGGGAATCTCATTTTCATTGATGGCAAAATGAACTAGGACCATTATTTGAAAATTTCGAACCAAAATTTGAATCCTTCGGTGGAGATATTGGGTATTGGCAACTCGTTCAAGTTATATCACGACAATAACCCAAAGCATAACGCCTATTAAATGGAGACTGGGTTGTTATACAACTGCCCAAAAATCTTGCAAAAGGCACCCATATCGCCAGATCTAAATCCTGTTGAAAATTTGTGGAGCGAGTTGGTCCGCCGTGTGCACAGAACGCCAATATCGTCCTTATCCGTATTAAAAAAACAGCTTCAGGAAGAGTGGGCTTAAACTGGGCATGAATATACCCAAAAAATTCTAAAAACTTTTCCAAAATGCCTAGGCGATACCATACAATATAATGGGTATCATACCAAATATTAGATTAAGTTTTTTTCTTAGATAAAACAGATATATTTTACTTTTATAAAAAAAACCGAATATTAATGTTGCGCAAATTTTGGCCTTTTTTTTTTGTTTATGCATATTTTCTTTATTAGTTCAAAATAAAGTCTAGATATATATACCTCTATGAAAAGCTGATTTAACAAGCTATAATTTACCATTATTGCATTTTTCATTATTCTTGGTTTTAATCGTTTTATTCGTGTTTGAAGTTTAAAAATAAAAAAACCGAATATTAATGTGATCCACTGTATATATTTCTATGTATATATTAAATAATTCTATGTACACACATACATATGCATAGATTTGTTAATATGTACAAATGTAAAATACATTGAACGTATGTACATACGAACATACATTAATAATTAACTATTTAATTTGATTTCATTTATTTTTATTACATTATATATTTTTTTTCATAAACCCTATTGAAAAAAATTAGTTTAAATTCAAAGCGCTTCAATTTAAAATTAAAAAGATATTTGAAATTATGTACATACATATGTGGTATGAAAAATATTTATTTTAATGCTTAATTTTTGACTATAGTTAAATAGAGTATGGTTCAACGTTAAATTGAACATGGATTGTCATTTTAAAGTACATGCACAGCCATCATCAAATTAAAAAACATAGTGGCGCATAGTTAATTTTGGCTATGCCAAGACTATGATACCCTTCACACAGCCGACTCAATGCTCCCCCCTCTTATGTTTCTGTGCAGTTGTTGGTAACTTTTCGCTAATATTTTTACTCTTGAGCGTCATTTACTTGTTCGTGTGCGACAACAACAACAATTTGACATGTAGGTACTTGAAAGTGCACGACAGAGACAACAATTGATAGTACGATATGGTAAATTTGTATGGTGGCTATGTCGTAGAATGCTCCGATCGAAATGAAATTTCATAGTGAACAAACCCGACATGATCTAAGCAATCTGTAAAAGTTTCATCAAGATCGGTTCAGCAGTTTGGCCGGAAATCGTGTTGAAACAGACAGACGGACGGACGGACGGACGGAAATTAATTCCTGAGCTCGTCCTGATCATTTTGATATATAGTTTATGGGGTCTCCCATCATTCCTTTAAGGCGTTACAGATTCATGACAAAGTCAATATACCCTGATTCACATGTGAAGGGTATAATGATAAATTTGATGCCCAAAATGGTGGCAAACAGAAAAGTAGAGCCCTACAAACAAACAATAAAACAAAAAAGTTGAGATTGACTCAGTTAGGTTACTAATTAAATTAAGATAATTTGACTTACCACCACTGCTATCAATATATAAATAAATACCCTCACGTCCTTTAATTCCTGCTCATAGAAATTAATCAATTTGTTTAAGCAGCCGTCAGGGTAAATAGTGTGCGAGTTTTTGGCATAACAGCTCTGAGGAATTGTCCGATTGGCCTTGGTATAGTCCGTGTGGCCGTGGATGCCACAGCATTCGAACTAACAAATTTAACGTAAAAACAATGTTAATGTAAAAACAATTTAATAACTAAACAAAAATTTAGTGGCGCTTACTTTCGTTTGGTAGAAGGACATCGCTTCTGTGCCATTCTTATTCCAGGCGATATTCAGTTCATTCTCGGCCAACTTTTCTTCATTGATCCGTTTGATAAAGATGAAGCATAGCACACAGGATAGTACCAGTATGATGAGCATAATGACGGCATACTAAAAGAGTTAAATGAACATTTATAAGTATAAATTTAGATTAATATAATTTTTTTTACTCACCGTCCAGGTCATGCATATGTTTTCCTTGATCGCGCCACAGCAACCAAAAAACAAGTGGAAACGTTGCAGTCGGACGCAACCGACTGCGGTATACTCGATACCAGTATTAAAACCGGTAAAAAGAGGCCTAATTGCAAAGGGGTACGGATGAGGCAGGGGTGTACGCTGCCTTAAAGATTCTCCGATGCAGATGGGGATGCCACCAGCTGTCTTCGTTGCAAATTTGGTGACTCTAGCTCAAAGCTTGTAAAATGTGGGGAAAGGGCGGTATGGGTGGGCGTGGCATCCAAATTTTTGATGCAGATCTTTGTGAAATGTCAATTGCTATCTCCATACCAAATTTGGTGACTCTAGCTGGAAATTTGTAAATATTGGGGAAAGGGGGGCTGGGGGCGGTATGCGTGGGCGTGGCATCCCAATTTTTGATGCAGATCTTTGTGAAATGTCAATTGCTATCTTCATACCAAATTTGGTGACTCTAGCTCAAAGTTTGTAAATGGTGGGGAAAGGTGGGCGGAATGGGTGGGCTTGGCTCCAAAACTTTTGGGGGTCGTTGCCAGCTATCTTCCCACCAAATTTGAAGTCTCTAGCTCCACAACTCTGGAAGATACACGCATTGCCGTTTTTGACGAAGCGTTGGGGTGGATGGGGGCGGCTAGGGCAGTATTGGTGGGCGTGGCATCCAAACTTTTGATGCAGTTTTTAGGGGGTCATCATCACTTATCTTGGCACCAAATTTGGTGGCTCTAGCTCAAAAACTGTGGGAGATATAGCCATTTCTGATTTCAAAATGCGGGGGGGCTGGGGGCGTAATGGGTGGGCGTGGCTCCAAAATTTTTGATGCAGTTTTTTGGGGGTTGCTAGTAGCTATCTTTTTACCAAATTTGGTAGTTCTAGCTGTAAGGATGTGCGAAATATGTGGATTTATCGGTTTTGAGTTATCGAATTTATCGATTTGCCAGCCCCCCAGTTATCGTAGAACCCCCATCTTGACACTTTAATTTACTATCCCATAGATAAAGAGAATTGGAAAGTTTCAAGTCTCTAGCTTGAAGGGTGTGGAAAAAAGTTGCGAACATACAGACGGACGGACGGACGGACGGACACTGCACAAACCCAATATACTCTTTACCTTCGGTATCGAGTATAATGAGATCAAAAATACAATCGATCCAACGACGATACAGAATATGACAGTGGAACGTGCCTCATCGGCAAAATCTTTCAGAGAAATCGAATTAACAATTACCACGCCAATGCCCACCATCTAGAAACAGGAAAATTTTAAAACACACATATCACAATGTTCCATATAAATATCGCCCGCAAACTCGTATGACAAACACCCAGATAAACCGGGCTCTTAACTAAAAGCACCTAATTATAGTACTAGTAAGCGATGATAAACAAACAACTTCGCTGAACTCTGACGGCTGACTCAGAGTCGCTTTTTGTACTGATAACGAATCTATAGAGAAGATTGGTTTTGTACAATGTTCGTCATGCAGTATGTCCGTCCGCCTGTGTAAACGCAATTTTGACACCTTTGAATTAGATTAGGGCTGTGAAAAGAAAATTTCCCACATCCTTACAGGTAGATTAACCAAATTCAGTAAAACTATGTACTTATAGTAACGTCACTCAAAAAATTACACAAAAAATTTTGTTTGCCACCCTTTCGCCCACAGACCGCCCCATTTTAAAGAGGTTCAGCCTATAGCTTCCACAGTTTTTGAGGTAAAGGCACCAAATTTACCTGGCAATAAGCTTCCAAAGATCTGTATCAATCAAGGCCCCCAAGGCCACCTTTACCATCAGTTCTTTAACTGGTATCAGAGTATTCAGCGGACGTCTGCGTCCAAGTGCAACGTTTTCACTTTTTTTTCTTTTCATATAATGTTTTTTTACTCACCGCACAAAGAGCATTGAATAGGAAGACTAGATATTTTATCGTTGCCGTTGTAAAATCCATTTCTATTTAATTCTTTACAAGCGATATGGCGATCAATAATTTTTAAACACTGTGCAACAAATCGTTGCGCGCACGTTAACGATTTTTCTTAGACTGAATTATTTAAAGAAACTCGACAGCCGTCCCACCGTCGGATTGTTGCGATAATGCCTGCATGGGAAGTTATTGTTTGAAGGCGTTTAAAATAATATAAAAAAAAAACCACAAGTAAATAATAATAATAACCTTATTAAGCAGGCGTCGCATACACTGCGAGAAATGCCCCAAAAGCACCTCATTTTAAGCCTACTCTTATCAGCCAAGTTAAAGCCCGATTGATAGCAGCTATGAGCAGCTTACAAATGGTCAAAATTAATACAAATTAAATTAAAGTTAAAATAATTAAATTCAAATATATAAAATTTTATATAAATCTGAAAGTTTATTAAGCTACAAAATTTTTAAAAGTTAACGTTCTGAGAAATTCAACTTGAAATTTAGAAGGTCAGCATTTGTTGCATGGATTGGGAAAAACCCAGAAAAACCCAATCAGACCGGCGTTTGATTAGTAATAAGTGGTTAATATTAGACAAACCCTAAGGATTGATCAAGAGAAAAAAGCTTGTTATAGTCAGGGCATATGACACGAAATAGCTCATCAATTAAATAGTTGCTCGAGCAACGATCACGGCTAAGGGGTAAAAAGTTACGGGAAGATATAATTGGGACATCTTATTTTATTGGACTCAAAAGTGCTGATGAGTCGATTTCACCATTAAGTAGATTAGTAATAAATAACAATCCATGCGTAGTTATGCGGTTTAACAGGGAGGGAAGATTAATAAAAAGGGAAGATTAATCTACTTGAATTAGGGGGTAAGTCTAATCCAGGAACCCAGTTCAAACTTCTAAGGGCAAATAGATGAAATTTCTTCTTTGTGGGAACCACACACAGGATCCGTACTGCAGGATGGGACAGACTAAGGATGTATAAATCGTTTAAGTGGTATAAGAATCATTCAACCACCGCTTGATGAACCCAACGACATTAATGGCCCTATTGACCATAGACAATGTGGGAATCAAGCTTTAATTTGCGATCAATGATAATGCCTAATTCATTAATTCCAAAGTTGCGATCAAGTTGTGTACCATCAAGCAGGTAGTGAGCAGATTCTACAAAAAGACATGACTCTACATTTTGAACAATTTAAATACAGTAAGTTATAGTGGCACCAAGCCAAGGACAGAATACTGCCCCAAACATAATTTTGATGAATTTTATTTTTGAACAACATATGAAATCATTTTTGCCACAGAAATAGACAAAATGACCCATTGTCGTTATTAGCTAATCTCGCTAGCAGCTTTTGAAACCGTTACTTGGTGGAAGCACATTTTTGGTTCGTTTTTGTTACGCTCTTTTGCTATTCAGCACTGGAAGTATACCGTTTGAAAGCTCTTCGCTTTGAAAAATCGTTCTGCAGAAGATACAATTTTCTGAGCTGTCGATCTTTTCTGTCTAAGCATCTAAAGATTGAAGTCGTGTATTATTTAATAAATGCAAGCAATTTAAAAACCAGGTTTACTGAATCAAATGGTACAGTGCGGAAATAAACCCTTAAAATTGTAGAAGTAGGACAGAAAAGAGTTATGGATCCGTTGACAAATAACCAGACACTTGTTATTCAGTAAGCAGCGCTGTTTAATTGCTTATTAGTTTTGCGGAATTATAGCGGAAAAGGTGATACATATATTACTTAAATTCTGTACATACATACAACACAACACGCTCACGAGCCCTAGTTTATGTTTAATAAAGTGATAGCAGTCCACCTGATCTAGACCGAGCTCGGACCGCGGATTGGCTGCTGAAGCCAGGATTGTGAGACTCTGCTGCATGGATTAGACATACATATTGAGACATAGCCCCAACTAGTTTCGATCTATGGTCGTTGGTCTGTGCACAGCTTTGTAAAGTTTGCCTGAATGAAGCTTTGATGTGAACTAGTGAGAGTGAGCTAGGAAGAAAGGTTACGTCAGCTGCCCTGATATCTCTCTCTCTCTCTCTCTCTCAATTGGATTGCCTTCGTTAGTGTGCTTTTCGTTTTTATACCCTTAACCCATAAAAAGGGTGTAATGGTTTTGTGCAAAAGTATGTAACAGGCAGAAGGAAGCATCTCCGACCCCATAAAGTATATATATTCTTGATTAGCATCAACAGCCAAGACGATATAGCCATGTCCGTCTGTCCGTCTGTCTGTCTGTCCGTCTTTCCGTCTGTATGAACGTGTGCATCTCAGAGACTACAAGAGCTAGAGACTTCAGATTTTGTATATAAGTTCTCCTATACCATGAGCAGAACAAGTTTGCTTAAAATTATCGATAACTATTCTGGTTTCCGATATACACATGCAATACATAACAAAAAAATATCGAATTTGGAAAATGTAAAAATGAGGGTTGAAATGGGGGCGGTATGGGTAGTTGTGGCATCAAAATTTTTGTTGCAGATCTTTGTGAAATGGCAATTGCTATCTTCATACCAAATTTGGTGACTCTAGCTAAAAGTTTGTAAAAGGTGTGGAAGGGGGGGCGAAATGGAGGGCGTGGCTCCAAAACTTTGATGCAGATTTTTGGGCGTCGTTACCAGCTATCTTCCTACCAAATTTGGTGGCTCTAGCTTCACAACTCTGGAAGATACACGCATTCCCGTTTTTGACGAAGCATTGGGGTGGATGGGGGCGGCTAGGGCAGTATCGGTGGGCGTGGCATCCAAACTTTTGATGCAGTTTTTGGAAAGTCATCATCACCTATCTTGGCACCAAATTTGGTGGCTCTAACTCAAAAACTGTGGGAGATATAGCCATTTCTGATTTCAAAATGCGGGGGGCTGGGGGCGGAATGGGGGGCGTGGCTCCAAAACTTTGATGCAGTTTTTTGGGGGTTGCTAGTAGCTATCTTCTTACCAAATTTGGTAGTTCTAGCTGTAAGGATGTGCAAAATATGTGGATTTATCGGTTTTGAGTTATCGAATTTATCGATTTGCCAGCCCCCCAGTTATCGTAGAACCCCCATCTTGACACTTTAATTTACTATCCCATAGATAAAGAGAATTGGAAAGTTTCAAGTTTCTAGCTTGAAGGGTGTGGAAAAAACTTGCAACCATACGGACGGACAGACGGACAGACACCATGACGGACATTGCACAAAACCAATATACTCTTTACCTTCGGTATCGAGTATAAAAACAAAGGTAATGTACGTTTTATCATATTATTTTCTATATTTCGCATGGCTACCTTAAAATTAGTTAACCGGGTTTTCTTATAAATTCGATTCGACCAAAACTTTTATGAAATATTTCATAAATACATATCTACGAATATGGAAAACTACGTAAAATACTAAATTAACGTAATGAAACGTAATTATCGTATTAAATCTGCTTATTTTTATACTCGAAACCGAAGGTAAAGAGTCTATTGAGTTTGTGCAATGTCCGTCATGGTGTCCGTCCGTCTGTCCGTCTGTCCGTCTGTATGTGTCCAATTTTTTTCCACACCCTTCAAGCTAAAGACTTGAAACTTTCCAAATCTCTTTATCTATGGGATAGTAAATTAAAGTGTCAAGTTGGGGGTTCTACGAAACTGGGGGGCTGGCAAATCGATAAATTCGATAACTCAAAACCGATAAATCCACATAAATCCATCCTTACAGCTAGAAGTACCAAATTTGGTAAGAAGATAGCTACTAGCAACCCCCAAAAAACTGAATCAAAAATTTTGGAGCCTCGCCCCCCCCCCATTCCGCACCCAGCCCCTCCGAATTTTAAAGTCAAAAAAGCCTATATCTCCCACAGTTTTTGAGCTATAGCCACCAAATTTGGTGCCAAGATAGGTGATGATGACCACATAAAAACTGCATCAAAAGTTTGGATGCCACGCCCACCAATACTGCCCCAGCCGACCCCATCCACCCCAACGCTTCGTCAAAAACGGGAATGCGTGTATCTTCCAGAGTTGTGAAGCTAGAGCCACCAAATTTGGTAGGAAGATAGCTGGCAACGACCCCCAAAAATCTGCATCAAAGTTTTGGAGCCACGCCCTCCATTTCGCCCCCCTTTCCCCACTTTTACAATTTTTGAGCTAGAGTCACCAAATTTGGTATGAAGATAGCAATTGACATTTTACAAAGATCTACAGTCAAAATTTGGTTAAATTTAAAAGATTACATCAAAAATTGGGATTCCACGCCCACCCAAACCGCCCCCAGCCCTCCTTTCCCCACCTTTTACAAATTTTGAGCTAGAGTCACCAAATTTGGTATGAAGATAGCAATTGACGTTTCAGAAAAATCTGCAAAAAAAATTTTGATGCCACAACTACCCATACCGCCCCAGCCCCCCCCCCCTTTGCCTACCTTTTACAAACTTTGAGCTAGAGTCACCAAATTTGGTATGAAGATAGCCGGTGGCATCCCCATCTGCATCGGAAAATCTTTAAGGCAGCGTACACCCCTGCCGCATCCGTTCCCCTTTGCATTAAGGCCTCTTTTTACCGGTTTTTTATACCCTTCACATGTGAATCAGGGTATATTGACTTTGTCATAAATCTGTAACGCCTTAAAGGAATGATGGGAGACCCCATAAACTATATATCAAAATGATCAGGACGAGCTCAGGAATTGATTTCCGTCCGTCCGTCCGTCTGTCCGTCTGTCTGTTTCAACACGATTTCCGGCCAAACTGCTGAACCGATCTTGATGAAACTTTCACAGATTGCTTAGATCATGTCGGGTTTGTTCACTATGAAATTTCATCCCGATCGGAGCATTCTACGATATAGCCACCATATAAATTTACCATATCAACACGATTTCCGGCCAAACTGCTGAACCGATCTTGATGAAACTTTCACAGATTGCTTAGATCATGTCGGGTTTGTTCACTATGAAATTTCATCCCGATCGGAGCATTCTACGACATAGCCACCATACAAATTTACCATATCGTACTATCAATTGTTGTCTCTGTCGTGCACTTTCAAGTACCTACATGTCAAATTGTTGTTGTTGCACACGAACAAGTAAATGACGCTCAAGAGTAAAAATATTAGCGAAAAATTACCAACAACTGCACAGAAACATAAGAGGGGGAGCATTGATTTGGCTGTGTGAAGGGTATCATAGTCTTGGCATAGCCAAAATTAACTATGCGCCACTATGTTAATTCTGGTATCGAGTATGCCGCAGTCGGTTGCGTTCGACTGCAACGTTTCCACTTGTTTATGCCCTTCACATGTGAATCAGGGTATATTGACTATGTCATGAATCTGTAACGCCTTAAAGGAATGATGGGAGACCCCATAAACTATATATCAAAATGATCAGGACGAGCTCAGGAATTGATTTCCGTCCGTCCGTCCGTCTGTCTGTTTCAACACGATTTCCGGCCAAACTGCTGAACCGATCTTGATGAAACTTTCACAGATTGCTTAGATCATGTCGGGTTTGTTCACTATGAAATTTCATCCCGATCGGAGCATTCTACGATATATCCACCATATAAATTTACCATATCAACACGATTTCCGGCCAAACTGCTGAACCGATCTTGATGAAACTTTCACAGATTGCTTAGATCATGTCGGGTTTGTTCACTATGAAATTTCATTTCGATCGGAGCATTCTACGACATAGCCACCATACAAATTTACCATATCGTACTATCAATTGTTGTCTCTGTCGTGCACTTTCAAGTACCTACATGTCAAATTGTTGTTGTTGCACACGAACAAGTAAATGACGCTCAAGAGTAAAAATATTAGCGAAAAATTACCAACAACTGCACAGAAACATAAGAGGGGGGAGCATTGATTTGGCTGTGTGAAGGGTATCATAGTCTTGGCATAGCCAAAATTAACTATGCGCCACTATGTTAATTCTGGTATCGAGTATGCCGCAGTCGGTTGCGTTCGACTGCAACGTTTCCACTTGTTTATGCCCTTCACATGTGAATCAGGGTATATTGACTATGTCATGAATCTGTAACGCCTTAAAGGAATGATGGGAGACCCCATAAACTATATATCAAAATGATCAGGACGAGCTCAGGAATTGATTTCCGTCCGTCCGTCCGTCTGTCTGTTTCAACACGATTTCCGGCCAAACTGCTGATCCGATCTTGATGAAACTTTCACAGATTGCTTAGATCATGTCGGGTTTGTTCACTATGAAATTTCATCCCGATCGGAGCATTCTACGACATAGCCACCATACAAATTTACCATATCGTACTATCAATTGTTGTCTCTGTCGTGCACTTTCAAGTACCTACATGTCAAATTGTTGTTGTTGCACACGAACAAGTAAATGACGCTCAAGAGTAAAAATATTAGCGAAAAATTACCAACAACTGCACAGAAACATAAGAGGGGGAGCATTGATTTGGCTGTGTGAAGGGTATCATAGTCTTGGCATAGCCAAAATTAACTATGCGCCACTATGTTTTTTTTTTGCTTTTGATAACAACTGTTCTTGAATATTAAATTCTAAATATGTATGTAATATGTATCGTCATTAGTACATCATAATGAAAGAATATCGAGTGTAATCACCTTAGGGACAGTTTTCTTTTATTTAAGCTCACCAATTGCCAAGCTAGGGAGGGTATAGAGAGAATATATAAATACATAATATAAATTATTATATAACAAGTAAGAAGGCTCTTGTCGGGACAGCCCGACTAGAAGATACCCTGAACCCAGTTGCAAAAAATAAATTAAATTTATATAAGACTTTGGTATACTGACTTAAATTCAATCGATTAAATTCGATATCTCCGGTGTTTCTTAACCGATTTGGACGACATTTTCAGAAAAGATCTATAGTTACCCATTCTTTTAACCCTCATTTTTACATTTTCCAAATTCGATATTTTTTTGTTATCGATTCCATTTGTATATCGGAAATCAGAATAGGTATCGATAATTTGAAGCAAACTTGTTCTGCTCATAGTATAGGAGAACTTATATCCCAAATCTGAAGTCTCTAGCTCTTGTAGTCTCTGAGATCCACGCGTTCATACAGACGGACGGCCAGACGGACATGGCTAAATAGACTCGGCTATCGATGCTGATCAAGAATATATATACTTCATAGGGTCGGAGATGCTTCCTTCTGCCTGTTACATACTTTTGCACAAAACCATTATACCCTTATTTACCCATTTTATGGGTTAAGGGTATAAAAAGTGTGTCGGCCGTTCTGCATAATTAATCCGCACGTCAGAATCCATTTTATTTTAATTTTTTTTTTATATTTTTGCTAGAGTTTATTGCTTTCTCTTGATTTGGTTCTTTGTAAACATTTAGAGTAGCATCTGTACCACGTGCAGTTAAACTTTATTTTTGTGCCGTGTGTCATTGGAGTTTAAGAGATAGGAAAACCCCGACCCCATCCGGCGAGCCATCCACAGAGCGTAGCATAGTGCACACATCCGATTCCCTTTCCCAGGCGAGGCTGTATCGAGAAGACCGACAGCTCAGTTCTACTGCTTACTGATAACATCCTTACAGCACCCAAATCCAACTGCCGGCAGCAATACACATAACATTCCGGTTACGGCACCGATAAAACCACCGGCTCCACTTAATCCGGTGGTTTTATCGGTGGTTTTATCAAAGGTCCAAGGTAACAAAAATAGGTTTTGACACATACGTTTTAAAAACAACTTTTTGTGTTCGACCACACAAGTACTTCGAATCTACGATAAGAGTTTAGCTGGCAATCCAATAATATTTAATTTTTTAAGCAACAGAGAATGACTTACAGAATCAAGTGCCTTAAATCGGTGTAAACCACGTCAGTCCGCATTTTGCCCTGGAACCCTTTGATAACAAGCGAGGTGAATTCAAGAAGGTTACATATATGTTGCAATTGAGCACATATAATGTTTTCAAAGACTTTCGGAATTGCAGACAACTTGGATATACCCCTATAAGTTTTTACGTTAGACTTAGACGAATTTTTATGGAGTGGAATAATAAAAGTTGAGTCAACCGACAAGTTAAATAATTTATTTATGGGTTTACAAAGTGAATCCGCACAGAGTCTAAGTATACAACCTGGCATTCCGTCATGACCAGGCAAATAGCCGGGTTTGACAGAGTTAATGTCACTTAGGAGCGCACACACTCAGTAATAATTGGGATATAAATGCAATTTGACGTTTGAACTTGAAAAGGGTAGGAATTACAGCAACTATATAAACTCGATGATTATACTGGTTGAAAATACTCAGCAAATAGATCGGCCACTGCCTGATCGGAACTTGTATTGTCGAAGTAAACCGAGGATGGAAAGCTTGAACATAGTATACATTTTGAGTTAACAAACTTATAAAACTGTTTAGGATCACGGGAAAAGTTGAATTTACATCGATTAAGATAATTAATATAACAAGTAGTGTTAACAGAAACAAAATTAGACTTTGCTATTACACAAATTATTCGTGTGATTATTTGATTGTGGCTTTTTATTCGCTTGATTCTCAGTTGGATTCTTGACGACACACTGAACACGCGTACTCGTTGAATGTATTCGGCGCGCCGCCGTCGCTCACAACACTCTTTTTTTGTGTGATTGTTGCTTTTGTGTGGCAAGTTATAGGCACCTGGCTGCACGAATGCCACAAAACAAACAACTCTCTCACTCCTTCTATCTATGCTTGCATAAACTTACGCTTACATGCGACTCATCATGCGCTTGAAACTATGCTACGGCTAACTTAAGTTGACTTTAACTTGGCAGTTAGATAGACCGTTAGACCGTAAGTTAGTTCCGAATAATTGTTGGGCAAAACTGCATGAGCGCACGTCGCCATTGCATTTAAAAAATCCACAAAAATCGGAACTGTTCACGAGCGCACCGTTTAGCTGTGTTAGCCAAATTGTTTTGGTCCATCGTAATACATTGACACACTGCAGTGCACTGTTATAAAGTAAAACATTTCAAGCTACGATAAGCATGCAATCCCATACAAAAATGAAAAAGAGGCGGTTTTGCATTTATAATTGATCAAAAAAAATCTTGGAACAGGGTTTCGTCTGTCCACGTTTTTAATCTTAATTATGTTTATTTTAATGTAGTTTATGTATAAGTTAACACGCGCAAGCTTGAGTTAGCTGACAACGCTGTTGCGCCGGATGCCGTCGCGACAAAGTTGCAGCCGAAATATGAAACTCGCACGCGCAAGCAGCCTGATCACCCGCTGAAGACGCCGACTCAGCATTCAGCCGGCATTCCAGCTAGCAGCGGCGGCTTCATGGTTCGATGCAGTTTGCCGTAGAGTTAAGTTTAAGAATTGTTCTCCAACAGCCCAAACGAGCTTGCAAATAAAAACATAATTATAAGATATTTCCTTTTAATAAATAGACCATCCTATAAAAGGCATTTATTTTAATTTATATTTAAAAAAAAAACAAAAATTTTGTTTTTATGCTGTGTTGTAATGTCATTGTCGAATTGATAATTATAAATTTATGTAATCGTTTTTAAAATTGTTCTTCAACCTCATCACCATTTTAGAGTACAATACAAGTGCTTTATTTTGACAAAATTTATAAAAGCCTTTAATATCTGGAACTACGTTGTTCGTTGTTAAAGGTGATGCCCAAAATGGTGGCAAACAGAAAAGCAGAGCCCTACAAACAAACAATAAAACAAAAAAAGTTGAGATTGACTCAGTTAGGTTACTAATTAAATAAAGATAATTTGACTTACCACCACTGCTATCAATATATAGCTAAATACCCTCGCGTCCTTTAATTCCTGCTCATAGAAATTTATCAATTTGTTTAAGCAGCCGTCAGTGTAAATAGTGTGCGAGTTTTTGCCATAACAGCTCAGAGGAATTGTCCGATTGGCCTTGGTATAGTCCGTGTGGCCGTGGATGCCACAGCATTCGAACTAACAAATTTAACGTAAAAACAATGTTAATGTAAAAACAATTTAATAACTAAACAAAAATTTAGTGGCGCTTACTTTCGTTTGGTAGAAGGACATCGCTTCTGTGCCATTCTTATTCCAGGCGATATTCAGTTCATTCTCGGCCAACTTTTCTTCATTGATCCGTTTGATAAAGATGAAGCATAGCACACAGGATAGTACCAGTATGATGAGCATAATGACGGCATACTAAAAGAATTAAATGAACATTTATAAGTATAAATTTAGATTAATATAATTTTTTTTACTCACCGTCCAGGTCATGCATATGTTTTCCTTGATCGCGCCACAGCAACCAAAAAATGAGATCAAAAATACAATCGATCCAACGACGATACAGAATATGACAGTGGAACGTGCCTCATCGGCAACATCTTTCAGAGAAATCGAATTAACAATTACCACGCCAATGCCCACCATCTAGAAACAGGAAAATTTTAAAACACACATATCACAATGTTCCATATAAATATCGCCCGCAAACTCGTATGACAAACACCTGGGGCTGTGAAAAGAAAATTTCCCACATCCTTACAGGTAGATTTACCAAATTCAGTAAAACTATGTACTTATAGTAACGTCACTCAAAAAATTACACAAAAAATTTTGTTTGCCACCCTTTCGCCCACAGACCGCCCCATTTTAAAGAGGTTCAGCCTATAGCTTCCACAGTTTTTGAGGTAAAGGCACCAAATTTACCTGGCAATAAGCTTCCAAAGGCCCCCAAGGCCACCTTTACCATCAGTTCTTTAACTGGTATCAGAGTATTCAGCGGACGGTTGCGTCCAAGTGCAACGTTTTCACTTTTTTTTTCTTTTCATATAATGTTTTTTTACTCACCGCACAAAGAGCATTGAATATGAAGACTAGATATTTTATCGTTGCCGTTGTAAAATCCATTTCTATTTAATTCTTTACAAGCGATATGGCGATCAATAATTTTTAAACACTGTACAACAAATCGTTGCGCGCACGTTAACGATTTTTCTTAGACTGAATTATTTAAAGAAACTCGACAGCCATCCCACCGTCGGATTGTTGCGATAATGCCTGCATGGGAAGTTATTGTTTGACGGCGTTTAAAATAATATAAAAACATAGTGGCGCATAGTTAATTTTGGCTATGCCAAGACTATGATACCCTTCACACAGCCAAATCAATGCTCCCCCCTCTTATGTTTCTGTGCAGTTGTTGGTAATTTTTCGCTAATATTTTTACTCTTGAGCGTCATTTACTTGTTCGTGTGCAACAACAACAATTTGACATGTAGGTACTTGAAAGTGCACGACAGAGACAACAATTGATAGTACGATATGGTAAATTTGTATGGTGGCTATGTCGTAGAATGCTCCGATCGAAATGAAATTTCATAGTGAACAAACCCGACATGATCTAAGCAATCTGTGAAAGTTTCATCAAGATCGGTTCAGCAGTTTGGCCGGAAATCGTGTTGATATGGTAAATTTGTATGGTGGCTATGTCGTAGAATGCTCCGATCGGGATGAAATTTCATAGTGAACAAACCCGACATGATCTAAGCAATCTGTGAAAGTTTCATCAAGATCGGTTCAGCAGTTTGGCCGGAAATCGTGTTGATATGGTAAATTTATATGGTGGCTATATCGTAGAATGCTCCGATCGGGATGAAATTTCATAGTGAACAAACCCGACATGATCTAAGCAATCTGTGAAAGTTTCATCAAGATCGGTTCAGCAGTTTGGCCGGAAATCGTGTTGAAACAGACAGACGGACAGACGGACGGACGGGCGGAAATCAATTCCTGAGCTCGTCCTGGTCATTTTGATATATAGTTTATGGGGTCTCCCATCATTCCTTTAAGGCGTTACAGATTTATGACAAAGTCAATATACCCTGATTCACATGTGAAGGGTATAAAAAACCACAAGTCAATAATAATAATAACCTTATTAAGCAGGCGTCGCATACACTGCGAGAAATGCCCCAAAAGCACCTCATTTTAAGCCTACTCTTATCAGCCAAGTTAAAGCCCGATTGATAGCAGCTATGAGCAGCTTACAAATGGTCAAAATTAATATAAATTAAATTAAAGTTAAAATAATTAAATTCAAATATATAAAATTTTATATAAATCTGAAAGCTTATTAAGCTACAAAATTTTTAAAAGTTAACGTTCTGAGAAATTCAACTTGAAATTTAGAAGGTCAGCATTTGTTGCATGGATTGGGAAAAACCCAGAAAAACCCAATCAGACCGGCGTTTGATTAGTAATAAGTGGTTAAGATTAGACAATCCATAAGGATTGATCAAGAGAAAAAATCTTGTTATAGTCAGGGCATATGACACGAAATAGCTCATCAATTAAATAGTTGCTCGAGCAACGATCACGGCTAAGGGGTAAAAAGTTACGGGAAGATATAATTGGGACATCTAATTTTATTGGACTCAAAAGTGCTGATGATTCGATTTCACCATTAAGTAGATTAGTAATAAATAACAATCCATGCATAGTTATGCGGTTTAACAGGGAGGGAAGATTAGAAAAAAGGGAAGATTAATCTACTTGAATTAGGGGGTAAGTCTTATCCAGGAACCCAGTTCAAACTTCTAAGGGCAAATAGATGAAATTTCTTCTTTGTGGGAACCACACACAGGATCCGTACTGCAGGATAGGACAGACTAAGGATGTATAAATCGTTTAAGTGGTATAAGAATCATTCAACCACCGCTTGATGAAGCCAACGACATTAATGGCCCTATTGACCATAGACAATGTGGGAATCAAGCTTTAATTTGCGATCAATGATAATGCCTAATTCATTAATTCCTAAGACGCGATCAAGTTGTGTACCATCAAGCAGGTAGTGAGCAGTTTCTACAAAAAGACATGACTCTACATTTTGAACACTAAGTTATAGTGGCACCAAGCCAAGGACAGAATACTGCCCCAAACATAATTTTGATGAATTTTATTTTTAAACAACATATGAAATCATTTTTGCCACAGAAATAGACAAAATGACCCATTGTCGTTATTAGCTAATCTCGCTAGCAGCTTTTGAAACCGTTACTTGGTGGAAGCACATTTTTGGTTCGTTTTTGTTACGCTCTTTTGCTATTCAGCCATCTTGTAATCTTGATGAAATAAGTATAGTGGTCTCGTCGGCAAAAGCACAGTTAGCGTATGCTAGCAGTAAGTGCGAGTGAAACGCACACTTAACAATGAGTGTAAATGAAACGACTGTAGAGTATGTTGATTAACACTTGACTGGTCCGTGGTGCCTTTTATAATCAAAGAAGTGAAGTTTGTTTTTATAGTTTAATTTTCAATAATTTTGAATTGGCCATAAGTCTTTGTTTTTGATTTTGTATACAAGGTTTTTGTTTAAATTCTTAATTCTAAAATATATTCTTATTTTAAAATAAAAAGTTTTTACATCAATATTAATGTTTTTGTGTTTTATGGGTTAAGTGCTCAGAAATCGTTTCAACAAGCACGAACGCACTGAAGCTAAGGGCTTTAATCGCTAGCGTCGGCTGCCGACAGACCACCTTTACTTATTTCATCATGGATACAATTAACAGGGTAGTGTCATCAGAGACAGCGCCCTCTTTATTCGGATACCAATCGACAGTCGCAACGTGCTTGTCGACCGCATACAAACAAAACACTTTTTATACCTAACTCACTCGCACTTACAAAACAATTCCCTAACAGAGGCAAGAGAGTAAAACGTGGCGCTCTCTGTCGCACTCACATGTTCGTATACATTGGTATCTGGCTCTCTCGTATGACACTACCCCATGATACAATTATACAAGGTAGTATACTCGGCTGCAGAAGTCATTCGGTTTTGGTCCCCTATTTTCAGTGCGTGCCTGCTTGTCGAACTGGGTTAATCGACGCACTGTGTAGCCGTTTCACTCACACTCACTTTTCAACGCTTTGAACGCTCTTTCACTCGCACTTATATTAAGGGACTATGATTTTGCCGAGTGGACTACCTTGTATAATTGTATCATGCACTACCCTGTTAATTATATCATGCAGCACATGATGAAATAAGTATAAGGTGGTCTCGTCGGCAGCCGAAGCTAGCTCGTTTTTGTCCCTTAGCTTCAGTGCATGCTTGCTTGTTGAGGCGGAAGGTTGTGCGCGGACGAATGTTTTCTCAACACTTAACCCTTAAGCAGAAACAATAAATGAGTTACTTTAATTTTTGCCGCAAGCATGTACTGGGTGTGAAGTTTATTCATGCACCGAAATGTGTTGTGCACCGAAAAAACAACGACTTATTGCTAATTCAAAATTATTAAAAATAAAACTATAAAAACTCACTTCACCGCTTTGTTTTATATTGGGCTATTTTAAGCCCCAGGGACCAGCTAAGGGTTAATGAACACAATATCCTACCGTTTCATTCACACTCACTGTAAAGTGTGAGTTTCACTCGCACTTATTGCTAGCATACGCTAAGGGACAGCTTTTGCCGACGAGACCACCTTATACTTATTTCATCATGATTCAGCACTGGAAGTATACCGTTTGAAAGCTCTTCGCTTTGAAAAATCGTTCTGCAGAAGATACAATTTTCTGAGCTGTCGATCTTTTCTATCTCAGCATCTAAAGATTGAAGTCGTGTATTATTTAATAAATACAAGCAATTTAAAAACCAGGTTTACTGAATCAAATGGTACAGTGC
Organism: Scaptomyza montana; assembly: GCA_018904305.1. Lineage (NCBI taxonomy): Eukaryota > Metazoa > Arthropoda > Insecta > Diptera > Drosophilidae > Scaptomyza > Scaptomyza montana. Next base: position 1,888,403 of record JAEIGR010000012.1, read on the forward strand.
GGAAATAAACCCTTAAAATTGTAGAAGTACGACAGAAAAGAGTTATGGATCCGTTGACAAATAACCAGACACTTGTTATTCAGTAAGCAGCGCTGTTTAATTGCTTATTAGTTTTGCGGAATTATAGCGGAAAAGGTGATACATATATTACTTAAATTCTGTACATACATACAACACAACACGCTCACGAGCCCTAGTTTATGTTTAATAAAGTGATAGCAGTCCACCTGATCTAGACCGAGCTCGGACCGCGGATTGGCTGCTGAAGCCAGGATTGTGAGACTCTGCTGCATGGATTAGACATATGTACATATTGAGACATAGCCCCAACTAGTTTCGATCTATGGTCGTTGGTCTGTGCACAGCTTTGTAAAGTTTGCCTGAATGAAGCTTTGATGTGAACTAGTGAGAGTGAGCTAGGAAGAAAGGTTACGTCAGCTGCCCTGATATCTCTCTCTCTCTCTCTCTCTCTCAATTGGATTGCCTTCGTTAGTGTGCTTTTCGTTTTAATACCCTTAACCCATAAAAAGGGTAAATAAGGGTATAATGGTTTTGTGCAAAAGTATGTAACAAGCAGAAGGAAGCATCTCCGACCCCATAAATTATATATATTCTTGATTAGCATCAATAGCCAAGACGATATAGTCATGTCCGTCTGTCCGTCCGTCCATCTGTCCGTCCGTCTGTCCGTCTGTCTGTCTGTCCGTCTGTATGAACGTGTGCATCTCAGAGACTACAAGAGCTAGAGACTTCAGATTTTGTATATAAGTTCTCCTATACCATGAGCAGAACAAGTTTGCTTAAAATTATCGATAACTATTCTGGTTTCCGATATACACATGCAATACATAACAAAAAAATATCGAATTTGGAAAATGTAAAAATGAGGGTTGAAATGGGGGCGGTATGGGTAGTTGTGGCATCAAAATTTTTGTTGCAGATCTTTGTGAAATGTCAATTGCTATCTTCATACCAAATTTGGTGACTCTAGCTAAAAGTTTGTAAAAGGTGGAGAAAGGTGGGCGAAATGGAGGGCGTGGCTCCAAAACTTTGATGCAGATTTTTGGGCGTCGTTACCAGCTATCTTCCTACCAAATTTGGTGGCTCTAGCTTCACAACTCTGGAAGATACATGCATTCCCGTTTTTGACGAACCATTGGGGTGGATGGGGCGGCTAGGGCAGTATCGGTGGGCGTGGCATCCAAACTTTTGATGCAGTTTTTGGGGGTCATCTTGGCACCAAATTAAGTGGCTATAGCTCAAAAACTGTGATAGATATAGGCTTTTTTGACTTTAAAATGCGGTGGGGCTGGGGGCGGAATGGGGGGCGTCGCTCCAAAATTGTTGATGCAGTTTTTTGGGGGTTGCTAGTAGCTATCTTCTTACCAAATTTGGTAGTTCTAGCTGTAAGGATGTGCGAAATATGTGGATTTATCGGTTTTGAGTTATCGAATTTATCGATTTGCCAGCCCCTCAGTTATCGTAGAACCCCCATCTTGACACTTTAATTTACTATCCCATAGATAAAGAGAATTGGAAAGTTTCAAGTTTCTAGCTTGAAGGGTGTGGAAAAAACTTGCAACCATACGGACGGACAGACGGACAGACACCATGACGGACATTGCACAAAACCAATATACTCTTTACCTTCGGTATCGAGTATAAAAACAAAGGTAATGTACGTTTTATCATATTATTTTCTATATTTCGCATGGCTACCTTAAAATTAGTTAACCGGGTTTTCTTAGAAATTCGATTCGACCAAAACTTTTATGAAATATTTCATAAATACATATCTACGAATATGGAAAACTACGTAAAATACTAAATTAACGTAATGAAACGTAATTATCGTATTAAATCTGCTTATTTTTTTTTTGCTTTTGATAACAACTGTTCTTGAATATAAATTCTAAATATGTATCTAATATGTATCGTCATTAGTACATCATAATGAAAGAATATCGAGTGTAATCACATTAGGGGCAGTTTTCTTTTATTTAAGCTCACCAATTGCCATGCTAGGGAGGGTATAGAGAGAAGATATAAATACATAATATAAATTATTATATAAAAAGTAAGAAGGCTCTAGTCGGGAGAGCCCGACTAGAAGATACCCTGAACCCAGTTGCAAAAAATAAATTAAATTTATATAAGACTTTGGTAAACTGACTTAACTTAAATCGATTAAATTCGATATCTCCGGTGTTTCTTAACCGATTTGGACGAAATTTTCAGAAAAGATCTATCGTTACCCATTCTTTTAACCCTCATTTTTACATTTTCCAAATTCGGTATTTTTTTGTTATCGATGCCATTTGTATATCGGAAACCAGAATAGTTATGATAATTTGAAGCAAACTTGTTCTGCTCATAGTATAGGAGAACTTATATCCCAAATCTGAAGTCTCTAGCTCTTGTAGTCTCTGAGATCCACGCGTTCATACAGACGGTCAGACGGACAGACGGACGGCCAGACGGACATGGCTAAATCGACTCGGCTATTGATGCTGATCAATAATATATATACTTCATAGGCTCGGAGATGCTTCCTTCTGCCTGTTACATACTTTGGCACAAAACCATTATACCCTTATTTACCCATTTTATGGGTTAAGGGTATAACAAGTGTGTCGGCCCAAGTTATACTTAATAAGGTACTCTCTCTCGCTCTCTCACTCTCTTTGTTGACTTCTTAAATTGTCAGTCTGTTAGCAGCAGTTGTAAGCGACACATCTCCGCGGACGATTTTTTCTTCTTGTGCTACAGACAAGCGAGCAAATTCATTACTCTCTCGCTCTCTCTTCTGTTAAATTGACAATAAAATAAGAAGTCGTGAGCGAGCAAGTGGGGCTACCTTCTTAAGTATACCTTGTGTCGGCCGTTCTGCATAATTAATCCGCACGTCAGAATCCATTTTATTTTAATTTTTTTTTTATATTTTTGCTAGAGTTTATTGCTTTCTCTTGATTTGGTTCTTTGTAAACATTTAGAGTAGCATCTGTACCACGTGCAGTTAAACTTTATTTTTGTGCCGTGTGTCATTGGAGTTTAAGAGATAGGAAAACCCCGACCCCATCCGGCGAGCCATCCACAGAGCGTAGCATAGTGGACATCACATCCGATTCCCTTTCCCAGGCGAGGCTGTATCGAGAAGACCGACAGCTCAGTTCTACTGCTTACTGATAACATCCTTACAGCACCCAAATCCAACTGCCGGCAGCAATACACATAACATTCCGGTTACGGCACCGATAAAACCACCGGCTCCACTCAATCCGGTGGTTTTATCAAAGGTCCAAGGTAACAAAAATAGGTTTTGACACATACGTTTTAAAAACAACTTTTTGTGTTCGACCACACAAGTACTTCGAATCTACGATAAGAGTTTAGCTGGCAATCCAATAATATTTAATTTTTTAAGCAACAGAGAATGACTTACAGAATCAAGTGCCTTAAATCGGTGTAAACCACGTCAGTCCGCATTTTGCCCTGGAACCCTTTGATAACAAGCGAGGTGAATTCAAGAAGGTTACATATATGTTGCAATTGAGCACATATAATGTTTTCAAAGACTTTCGGAATTGCAGACAACTTGGATATACCCCTATAAGTTTTTACGTTAGACTTAGACGAATTTGTATGGAGTGGAATAATAAAAGTTGAGTCAACCGACAAGTTAAATAATTTATTTATGGGTTTACAAAGTGAATCCGCACAGAGTCTAAGTATACAACCTGGCATTCCGTCATGACCAGGCAAATAGCCGGGTTTGACAGAGTTAATGTCACTTAGGAGCGCACACACTCAGTAATAATTGGGATATAAATGCAATTTGACGTTTGAACTTGAAAAGGGTAGGAATTACAGCAACTATATAAACTCGATGATTATACTGGTTGAAAATACTCAGCAAATAGATCGGCCACTGCCTGATCGGAACTTGTATTGTCGAAGTAAACCGAGGATGGAAAGCTTGGACATAGTATACATTTTGAGTTAACAAACTTATAAAACTGTTTAGGATCACGGGAAAAGTTGAATTTACATCGATTAAGATAATTAATATAACAAGTAGTGTTAACAGAAATAAAATTAGACTTTGCTATTACACAAATTATTCGTGTGATTATTTGATTGTGGCTTTTTATTCGCTTGATTCTCAGTTGGATTCTTGACGACACACTGAACACGCGTACTCGTTGAATGTATTCGGCGCGCCGCCGTCGCGCACAACACTCTTTTTTTGTGTGATTGTTGCTTTTGTGTGGCAAGTTATAGGCACCTGGCTGCACGAATGCCACAAAACAAACAACTCTCTCACTCCTTCTATCTATGCTTGCATAAACTTACGCTTACATGCGACTCATCATGCGCTTGAAACTATGCTACGGCTAACTTAAGTTGACTTTAACTTGGCAGTTAGATAGACCGTTAGACCGTAAGTTAGTTCCGAATAATTGTTGGGCAAAACTGCATGAGCGCACGTCGCCATTGCATTTAAAAAATCCACAAAAATCGGAACTGTTCACGAGCGCACCGTTTAGCTGTGTTAGCCAAATTGTTTTGGTCCATCGTAATACATTGACACACTGCAGTGCACTGTTATAAAGTAAAACATTTCAAGCTACGATAAGCATGCAATCCCATACAAAAATGAAAAAGAGGCGGTTTTGCATTTATAATTGATCAAAAAAAATCTTGGAACCGGGTTTCGTCTGTCCACGTTTTTATACCCTTCACATGTGAATCAGGGTATATTGACTTTGTCATGAATCTGTAACGCCTTAAAGGAATGATGGGAGACCCCATAAACTATATATAAAAATGATCAGGACGAGCTCAGGAATTGATTTCCGTCTGTCCGTCCGTCTGTCCGTCTGTCTGTTTCAACACGATTTCCGGCCAAACTGCTCAGCCTGACCACCCGCTGAAGACGCCGACTCAGCATTCAGCCGGCATTCCAGCTAGCAGCGGCGGCTTCATGGTTCGATGCAGTTTGCCGTAGAGTTTAGTTTAAGAATTGTTCTCCAACAGCTCAAACGAGCTTGCAAATAAAAACATAATTATAAGATATTTCCTTTTAATAAATAGACCATCCTATAAAAGGCATTTATTTTAATTGGCGCCCAAATGGCAAAAACCTACGACTAGTAAATAACTTTCGTATCATTTAAACGGGAAAATCCTTGCAAAAAACAGGAGTCCCAATATTAACAAAACAGTGAAGTGAATTTTATAACAACAACACATAAAAAAGAAAAACACACACGCAAAACAATAAAAGTGAGTGTTACAACAAAAAACAAAAACACAAAGAACCAAAAAAAAAAAAAAAACACACAAAATAAATGTTACAACAATAACAAACACAAAGAGAAAAATAATAAAGTGAGTGTTACAACAATAAGTGAAACACACAAGAACTAACACTGAACAATAAAGTGATCAACATAACAACAAATTAACATTGTCATACAAACAAAAAAAACACAAGAACTAACACTGAACAATAAATGATCAATATAACAACAAATTAACAGTGTCATAGAAAAAAAACACAAGAACTAACATTGAACAATAAAGTGATCAACATAGCAACAAACAGGGAGCGGCCAGCGAATATCAAAAAACAACGAAAACGTCACAGCGCAGCGGCCACCACATCGTGCGATAAGAGGCATATTATATTTCAAAAAAATGTGAGTGAGTTTTTCTTTTTGCAATCCAAATAAACGAATAATAACAAGTAAGAAGGCTCTAGTCGGGACAGCCCGACTAGAAGATACCCTGAACCCAGTTGCAATAAATATATTAAATTTATAAAAGACTTTGGTATACTGACTTAACTTCAATCGATTAAATTCGATATCTCCGGTGTTTCTTAACCGATTTGGACGAAATTTTCAGAAAAGATCTATTGTTACCCATTCTTTCAACCCTCATTTTTGTATTTTCCAAATTCGATATTTTTTGTTATCGATCACATGTGCATATCGGAAACCAGAATAGTTATCGATAATTTGAAGCAAACTTGTTCTGCTCATGGTATAGGAGAACTTATATCCCAAAGCTTATATCTCTAGCTCTTGTAGTCTCTGAGATCCACGCGTTCATACAGACAGACAGACAGACAGACAGACAGACAGACAGACAGACAGACGGACAGACGGACATGGCTAAATCGACTCGGCTATTGATGCTGATCAAGAATATATATACTTTATAGGGTCGGAGATGCTTCCTTCTGCCTGTTACATACTTTTGCACAAAACCATTATACCCTTATTTACCCATTTTATGTGTTAAGGGTATAAAAATACAAAGCTGTCTCATATGAGTTTCCAATTCGTTTACAAAGTAATAAGCTTTAATAAGAACTGCCTGTTGCAATAAATATTGCGAGACCCTTATAACTGACACTAGAATAAATTCCGGAGTGGTCTGAAACTATTTATGTTGCGACCAATTCAGACAGAAACGGACGACAGTAGTGGAGACGAACTTATATCTTCGTACTTAGAACAGCAGTCCTTAAAAAAAACAAAAAAAATGAATTCAGGACAAATTGCACAGATGGAGGCAAAGGTTCAGGCAGCCCTTGACCAACAGGCGCGCTTATTCGAAGATAGGATAGCCTCTCTTACAGATCAGTTTAAGCAGTTAAAGAATTCTGCCCCACAAATAGAGGTTTTCCAAGAAATACAAATCGAGCCAGAAGTAAAGTGCGACGAGTCCCTAGAAATTATAAAGTCCATTCCCGAGTTCGACGGGAAACAAGAAAATTATCTTATATGGAGGCAAGCCGCTTCTACAGCTTATAAATTGTTTGAGCCATACAATGGCAGCTCACACTTTCGTGTCAGGGTTGAAAAAATCTCTGAGATGGGCCGTTTTTCCGGCACAACCCAGGGACCTCCCATCAGCTTTGGCTCTAGCTCAAGAAGCTGAGTCAAGCAATGAGAGAGGCATTTTTGCAGCAAATTTCGCAAAACACCTCGAGGAAAAACCCCAAAAACCAAATTATCAAAAGTCTCAGAACTGGCGTCAGAACGCCCAACAAGAGAAGGAAAGCAGTTCCCAAAATAAGAACCCGTACTTCCAAAAAAACCAGAAAGACCAAAACCAGCAAAAACCAAGTAGCTCGAAAAACCGCTACAACAATCAAAAGCCCCAAGGGCGGGCGCCTGAGCCAATGGACGTGGATCCATCTTCGCGCTCTAGGCAACCCACACAGGGCTACAGAAACAACCAAGGGTACGGTGATCAGTCCATGAGGACTCAGCAAAATGTAAACCATTTACCACAGGAAGAAGGTACCGGTGATTACGAGTCACTGTCAAAACATGAGGCAGCTGAAATTGAAGAAGATTCGTCCGGAGCCGAAAGCTGCAATTTTTTAGCGGAAACTCCCTGCTTCCGTTCATAAGGCGAATGGTCGCAGGGCAAACTATCAAACTTTTGATAGACACAGGGGCCTCAAAGAATTATATAAAACCCCTTCCCGGACTGGCACATTGGATGCCAGTTGACAGCCCTTTTCAAGTAAAATCAATCCACGGGCACACCAAGATTGAGCAGAAATGTCTCATCCATCTTTTCGACGTTAAGTCGTACTTTTTCATGCTGGAGTCACTTAATGACTTCGATGGCATAATCGGCCTTGATCTGTTAAAACGGATCAACGCTCGGATAGATTTAACTAACAATGTCATAAAACATGACAACGGAAGAGAAAAAATCGAGTTCACTAAGTGCCAACAAGTGAACCACATTCGGATTAATGACACGGATGTCCCTCCCGCTGTCAGATCCACCTTCGATAAAATGGTAAAGGCATTCGCGGACGTTAACGAGTCCCTTCCGTACAACATAAATACGGTTGCCACAATACCAACGGATGACGAACCAGTTTACTCTAAACTGTATCCGTATCCAAAGGGTGTGTCGGACTTTGTCAATGCAGAAGTTAAACAACTTCTAGCGAACGGCATAATACGACCATCAAAGTCTCCATATAATAACCCGATATGGGTTGTCGACAAAAAAGTCTCGATGAAGCGGGACACAGGCACAAGCGTCTAGTTATTGACTTTAGGAAACTAAATCAAAAGACAACAGATGACAAATACCCTATACCATCAATATCGACTATATTGTCGAACTTAGGTGAGGCTCAGTATTTTACTACGCTAGACCTCAAATCAGGGTTTCACCAAATCGAATTAGCTGAAAGAGACAGAAGAAAGACAGCGTTCTCTGTCAACAACGGGAAGTATGAGTTTTGCAGACTTCCCTTCGGGCTAAAAAATGCCCCAAGTATTTTTCAACGAGCCATCGATGATGTGCTCCGCGAACAAATCGGAAAGATATGTTATGTTTACGTTGATGACGTAATAATCTTTTCCAAGTCCAAGGAAGACCACATCAGAGATATTGAATGGGTCTTGAAAAACCTTAGAGATGCAGGCATGCGAGTATCCCAAGAAAAATCAAAGTTTTTCAAAAAAAGCGTTGAATATTTGGGATTCACAGTATGCACAGGCGGAATTCAGTCCTCACCCGACAAAGTGAAAGCGATTAAAGACTTTCCACAACCAAAAACTCTATTTGCTCTTAGGTCATTTTTGGGTCTAGCACGCTACTATAGCTGCTTTATAACAGGCTTTGCCAGCATTGCAAGGCCTTTAACAGATATTCTCAAGGGCGATAATGGCAAAGTAAGTGCCAATTATTCAAAAAAAGTAATAATTGAATTGTCACCAGAGCAAAGCGAGGCCTTTGATAGGCTTAAGAACATATTAGCCTCAGAAGACGTAATGTTGTCCTATCCGAATTACAAAAAGCCTTTCGACCTCACAACTGATGCGTCTGGCCACGGACTGGGTGCGGTACTGTCCCAAGACGGTCGACCCATAACAATGATCTCGCGGACTCTGCGGGGTAACGAGGTAAATTTTGCCACAAATGAGCGTGAACTTCTCGCCATTGTATGGGCACTCAAAAACCTCAGGAATTATTAGTATGGCGTTAAAAATCTTAACATCCATACAGACCATCAGACATTAACCTTTTCGGTATCGGACAAGAATCCGAATGCCAAAATAAAGCGTTGGAAAGCCTTTATCGACGAGCACAACGCAAATATAATTTATAAACCCGGAAAAGAGAATTTGGTGGCGGACGCTCTGTCTCGCCAAAATGTCAATGCGTTAGAGGATTCAGCAGATTCTGATGCTGCTACTATTCATAGTGAGGAATCCCTCACATACACCATTGAATCCACAGACAAACCAGTGAATTGTTTTAGGAACCAGATTATTCTGGAAGAGGGAACTATTCCCCAGCAACAGACGTTTATTTTGTTTAAAACAAAAACTCGTCATATTATCAATTTTTCCGATCGCAACACATTATTGCAGACCATTAAAGAAGCAGTAAACGCTGACGTAGCCAACGCAATCCACTGTGAGCTATCCATACTGGCCTTGATCCAGCACGGATTGGTCGAAGCATTCCCTTCTACCACTTTTAGATATTCCAAGAATTATGTTACGGACATTACAAACCCAACGGAACAAAGGGAAATTGCTACAGTTGAGCATAACCGCGCCCACAGAGCGGCGCAGGAAAATGCAAAACAAATACTTAGGGATTATTTTTTTCCGAAAATTGGTCGCCTAACGTCAGAAATAGCGGCAAATTGCAGAGTTTGTACCATGAGTAAACATGATCGGCACCCGAAAAAACAAGAGATAGGGAAAACCCCGATACCAACATATGCCGGAGAAATGTTGCATATAGATGTTTAATCCACCGATGGTAAATACTTTTTAACTTGCATCGACAAGTTTTCCAAATTCGCAGTAGTACAGCCCATACGGTCCCGTGCAATTGTGGATATAAAAGCCCACTTTTACAGCTACTAAATTTGTTTCCAAAAACAGAAACCATCTATTGCGACAACGAAAAATCCCTGAACTCAGAAACCATTAAATCAATGCTTAGCAACAGCTTTGGCGTCGAGATTTCTAACGCCCCACCCTTGCACAGCTCCTCTAATGGGCAGGTCGAGCGGTTTCATGGTACCCTCGGAGACATAGCACGTTCATACAAGTTGGAAACGCAGGTGGAGGACACTGTTGAGAATATTCTCCTTGCAACCGTCAAGTACAACAGGTCAATCCACTCGGTAACAAATGAGAGGCCTATAGACGTAATTCACGCAGCTTCCAAAAACAACACAGCGCAGATTAGGGAAAAGATTGCAAATGCACAAAAAAAGACACTTGACCTTATGAATAAAAATAGGGTCTACAAGTCGTATAAAGCAGGAGAAAAGGTGTGGATAAAAAATAATAGGAGGTTATGAAACAAGCTATCACCATTATTTACAGAAGCAACAGTAGAGGCAGACCTAGGTACGACGGTTCTTATTAAAGGGAGGGTGGTCCATAAGGACAACCTCAAGTAAACACTCTGCTATAAAAATTTTTAACATTTTCAAGTAATTTTATCGCACAAATTTTTATATTCATCTTAGGTTAGGATACTTTTTCAGTTTAACAATGGCAGCCATGACTCTGACTGAAGCGACACTGAGGCTTAACGACTATTCACACGCGGACTACATACCTATAGTTGACGGAGACGTAACGATTTGGGACGAGTACAGCTACATGGGACATACAACGAACTTGACATCATTCGAAACTTACATCGACGAGACGCAAAAATTAATAGACAAGTTACCCAAGGACCACATGAGACAGGTACTGAGAACTGACATACAACACATAGCCACCCTTATAGCCTCCCTGACAGTTCACCACCGACAAGCACGTAGTATCAACATGATAGGTAGTGCCCTTAAGGCAATTGCAGGAACCCCAGATTTTGACGACTGGGAACAAATAAAATTCAAACAAGGTCAGCTAGTAGAATCCGAAAATAGACAGATAGAGATCAATAACAAATTCCAGGCGAGACTTAATGACATTTCAAGAACACTCAATGAAATTTTAAAACCAGATGCAGAGGTCGAGCATTTTTACGCAACAATTTTGGCAAAAAATAGAATGATTATCACCAACCTGGAGGACTTAATCCTCACGGTTACACTCGCAAAAATAAATCTAATCAGCCCTCTCATATTAGACAGCATTGATATAAAGGAATTGCTAAATGAACAACTCACGAATACTAGCATAACTGACCTTTTAGAGGTTTCACATATTAAAGCTTTCCAAAACTCTGAACTATTGTATTTTCTAATAAAATATCCTAAACCATTGTTAAATTGTAAGAAAATAGACATTTTCCCTGTTCAACATAATAATATAATATTAGATTTAGAAGAAGGAAATACGGTGGCCGATTGCGGAACAAAAACCTTCGCTGTGCGTGACTGCGCTGCCACTGTGAGCACTACTTTCTGCAGAAGACTACAGAACACCTCGTGTGCCCAACAACTGGTGTCTGGAACCGTCGCACAATGTGCCACACGCCCCGGGCACCTGGAAGCTGTAACAATAATCGGCGAGGGCATCGTGGTAATAAACAACGCAACCATGAATGTAGTGGACACCAATGGAAACAGCCAGATAGTAGCGGGAACTTTCCTCGCCACTTATGACGAACACGTCTTCTTGAATGGTACCCGTTACGTGAACCACCGAGGCATCCTGAAGAAGAAGCCGGCCGTATCTCACTAGCCGTGGTCAACGTCACTCTCTTCAAAGAACACCTGAGCCTCCCATTCCTGCACGACCTGAGCCTAAAGAATCTCCAGCACATCGGGGATCTTAGATCAAAGGTATCATCTAGGTCATTTGGCTGCTTGGCACTCATCGCCCTATTCCTACTCCTCGTGGGCGCCTGGAAATTATACCAGCGCAGAGCAAACAAGAAGAAACCCGAGGACGTGTTTCCATCTAGTAGGGGAGGAGTTAACACACGCAAGCTTGAGTTAGCTGACAACGCTGTTGCGCCGGATGCCGTCGCGACAAAGTTGCAGCCGAAATATGAAACTCGCACGCGCAAGCAGCCTGATCACCCGCTGAAGACGCCGACTCAGCATTCAGCCGGCATTCCAGCTAGCAGCGGCGGCTTCATGGTTCGATGCAGTTTGCCGTAGAGTTAAGTTTAAGAATTGTTCTCCAACAGCTCAAACGAGCTTGCAAATAAAAACATAATTATAAGATATTTCCTTTTAATAAATAGACCATCCTATAAAAGGCATTTATTTTAATTTATATTTAAAAAAAAACAAAAATTTTGTTTTTATGCTGTGTTGTAATGTCATTGTCGAATTGATAATTATAAATTTATGTAATCGTTTTTAAAATTGTTCTTCAACCTCATCACCATTTTAGAGTACAATACAAGTGCTTTATTTTGACAAAATTTATAAAAGCTTTTAATATCTGGAACTACGTTGTTCGTTGTTAAAGGTGATGCCCAAAATGGTGGCAAACAGAAAAGCAGAGCCCTACAAACAAACAATAAAACAAAAAAGTTGAGATTGACTCAGTTAGGTTACTAATTAAATAAAGATAATTTGACTTACCACCACTGCTATCAATATATAGCTAAATACCCTCGCGTCCTTTAATTCCTGCTCATAGAAATTTATCAATTTGTTTAAGCAGCCGTCAGTGTAAATATTGTGCGAGTTTTTGCCATAACAGCTCAGAGGAATTGTCCGATTGGCCTTGGTATAGTCCGTGTGGCCGTGGATGCCACAGCATTCGAACTAACAAATTTAACGTAAAAACAATGTTAATGTAAAAACAATTTAATAACTAAACAAAAATTTAGTGGCGCTTACTTTCGTTTGGTAGAAGGACATCGCTTCTGTGCCATTCTTATTCCAGGCGATATTCAGTTCATTCTCGGCCAACTTTTCTTCATTGATCCGTTTGATAAAGATGAAGCATAGCACACAGGATAGTACCAGTATGATGAGCATAATGACGGCATACTAAAAGAATTAAATGAACATTTATAAGTATAAATTTAGATTAATATAATTTTTTTTACTCACCGTCCAGGTCATGCATATGTTTTCCTTGATCGCGCCACAGCAACCAAAAAATGAGATCAAAAATACAATCGATCCAACGACGATACAGAATATGACAGTGGAACGTGCCTCATCGGCAACATCTTTCAGAGAAATCGAATTAACAATTACCACGCCAATGCCCACCATCTAGAAACAGGAAAATTTTAAAACACACATATCACAATGTTCCATATAAATATCGCCCGCAAACTCGTATGACAAACACCCAGATAACGGGCTCTTAACTAAGCCCTATTATAGTCTGTAGCGATGATAACAAACAACTTCGCTGAACTCTGCGGCGACTCGAGTCGTTTTTGTACTAATAACGAAGATTGGTTTGTATGTTTGTGGCATTCCCTTTGTTGTTGGGGTGAAAAGAAAATTTCCCACATCCTTACAGGTAGATTTACCAAATTCAGTAAAACTATGTACTTATAGTAACGTCACTCAAAAAATTACACAAAAATTTTGTTTGCCACCCTTTCGCCCACAGACCGCCCCATTTTAAAGAGGTTCAGCCTATAGCTTCCACAGTTTTTGAGGTAAAGGCACCAAATTTACCTGGCAATAAGCTTCCAAAGATCTGTATCAATCAAGGCCCCCAAGGCCACCTTTACCATCAGTTCTTTAACTGGTATCAGAGTATTCAGCGGACGGCTGCGTCCAAGTGCAACGTTTTCACTTTTTTTTTTCTTTTCATATAATGTTTTTTTACTCACCGCACAAAGAGCATTGAATATGAAGACTAGATATTTTATCGTTGCCGTTGTAAAATCCATTTCTATTTAATTCTTTACAAGCGATATGGCCAACAACTACTTTTAAACACTGTGCAACAGGTCGTTGCGCGCACGTTAACGATTTTTCTTACACTGAATTATTTAAAGAAACTCGACAGCCGTCCCACCGTCGGATTGTTGCGATAATGCCTGCATGGGAAGTTATTGTTTGAAGGCGTTTAAAATAATATAAAAAAAACCACAAGTAAATAATAATAATAACCTTATTAAGCAGGCGTCGCATACACTGCGAGAAATGCCCCAAAAGCACCTCATTTTAAGCCTACTCTTATCAGCCAAGTTAAAGCCCGATCGATAGCAGCTATGAGCAGCTTACAAATGGTCAAAATTAATACAAATTAAATTAAAGTTAAAATAATTAAATTCAAATATATAAAATTTTATATAAATCTGAAAGTTTATTAAGCTACAAAATTTTTAAAAGTTAACGTTCTGAGAAATTCAACTTGAAATTTAGAAGGTCAGCATTTGTTGCATGGATTGGGAAAAACCCAGAAAAACCCAATCAGACCGGCGTTTGATTAGTAATAAGTGGTTAATATTAGACAAACCCTAAGGATTGATCAAGAGAAAAAAGCTTGTTATAGTCAGGGCATATGACACGAAATAGCTCATCAATTAAATAGTTGCTCGAGCAACGATCACGGCTAAGGGGTAAAAAGTTACGGGAAGATATAATTGGGACATCTAATTTTATTGGACTCAAAAGTGCTGATGAGTCGATTTCACCATTAAGTAGATTAGTAATAAATAACAATCCATGCGTAGTTATGCGGTTTAACAGGGAGGGAAGATTAATAAAAAGGGAAGATTAATCTACTTGAATTAGGGGGTAAGTCTAATCCAGGAACCCAGTTCAAACTTCTAAGGGCAAATAGATGAAATTTCTTCTTTGTGGGAACCACACACAGGATCCGTACTGCAGGATGGGACAGACTAAGGATGTATAAATCGTTTAAGTGGCATAAGAATCATTCAACCACCGCTTGATGAAGCCAACGACATTAATGGCCCTATTGACCATAGACAATGTGGGAATCAAGCTTTAATTTGCGATCAATGATAATGCCTAATTCATTAATTCCTAAGACGCGATCAAGTTGTGTACCATCAAGCAGGTAGTGAGCAGTTTCTACAAAAAGACATGACTCTACATTTTGAACAATTTAAATACAGTAACTTATAGTGGCACCAAGCCAAGGACAGAATACTGCCCCAAACATAATTTTGATGAATTTTATTTTTGAACAACATATGAAATCATTTTTGCCACAGAAATAGACAAAATGACCCATTGTCGTTATTAGCTAATCTCGCTAGCAGCTTTTGAAACCGTTACTTGGTGGAAGCACATTTTTGGTTCGTTTTTGTTACGCTCTTTTGCTGTTCAGCACTGGAAGTATACCGTTTGAAAGCTCTTCGCTTTGAAAAATCGTTCTGCAGAAGATACAATTTTCTGAGCTGTCGATCTTTTCTGTCAAAGCATCTAAAGATTGAAGTCGTGTATTATTTAATAAATACAAGCAATTTAAAAACCAGGTTTACTGAATCAAATGGTACAGTGCGGAAATAAACCCTTAAAATTGTAGAAGTACGACAGAAAAGAGTTATGGATCCGTTGACAAATAACCAGACACTTGTTATTCAGTAAGCAGCGCTGTTTAATTGCTTATTAGTTTTGCGGAATTATAGCGGAAAAGGTGATACATATATTACTTAAATTCTGTACATACATACATACAACACAACATGCTCACGAGCCCTAGTTTATGTTTAATAAAGTGATAGCAGTCCACCTGATCTAGACCGAGCTCGGACCGCGGATTGGCTGCTGAAGCCAGGATTGTGAGACTCTTCTGCATGGATTAGACATATGTACATATTGAGACATAGCCCCAACTAGTTTCGATCTATGGTCGTTGGTCTGTGCACAGCTTTGTAAAGTTTGCCTGAATGAAGCTTTGATGTGAACTAGTGAGAGTGAGCTAGGAAGAAAGGTTACGTCAGCTGCCCTGATATCTTTCTCTCTCTCTCTCTCTCAATTGGATTGCCTTCGTTAGTGTGCTTTTTGTTTTTATACCCTTAACCCATAAAAAGGGTAAAAAGGGTATAATGATTTTGTGCAAAAGTATGTAACAAGCAGAAGGAAGCATCTCCGACCCCATAAATTATATATATTCTTGATTAGCATCAATAGCCAAGACGATATAGTCATGTCCGTCTGTCCGTCCGTCTGTCCGTCCGTCTGTCCGTCTGTCTGTCTGTCCGTCTGTCCGTCTGTATGAACGTGTGCATCTCAGAGACTACAAGAGCTAGAGACTTCAGATTTTGTATATAAGTTCTCCTATACCATGAGCAGAACAAGTTTGCTTAAAATTATCGATAACTATTCTGGTTTCCGATATACACATGCAATACATAACAAAAAAAATATCGAATTTGGAAAATGTAAAAATGAGGGTTGAAATGGGGGCGGTATGGGTAGTTGTGGCATCAAAATTTTTGTTGCAGATCTTTGCGAAATGTCAATTGCTATCTTCATACCAAATTTGTTGATTCTAGCTCGAAATTTGTAATAAGTGTGGAGAGGGGAGCTGGGGGCGGTATGGGTGGGCGTGGCATCCAAATTTGTGATGCAGATCTTTGTGGAATGTCACTTGCTATATTCATACCAAATTTGGTGACTCTAGCTCGAAATTTGTAATAAGTGGGGAAAGGGGGGCTGGGGGCGGTATGGGTATGGGCGTGGCATCCAAATATTTGATGCAGATCTTTGTGGAATGTCAATTGCTATCTTCCTACCAAATTAGGTGACTCTAGTTCAAAGTTTGTAAAAGGTCTGGAAAGGGGAGCTGGGGGCGTTTTGGGTGGGCGTGGCATCAAAATTTGTGATGCAGATCTTTGAGGAATGTCATTTGCTATATTCATACCAAATTTGGTGACTCTAGCTAAAAGTTTGTAAAAAGTGGGGAAAGGGGTCGAAATGGAGGGCGTGGCTCCAAAACTTTGATGGGCGTCGTTACCAGCTATCTTCCTACCAAATTTGGTGGCTCTAGCTCCACAACTCTGGAAGATACACGCATTCCCGTTTTTGACGAAGCATTGGGGTGGATGGGGGGTTTTTGGGGGGTCATCATCACTTATCTTGGCACCAAATTAAGTGGCTAGAGCTCAAAAACTGTGATAGATATAGGCTTTTTTGACTTTAAAATGCGGTGGGCTGGGGCGGAATGGGGGGGGCGTCGCTCCAAAATTGTTGATGCAGTTTTTTGGGGGTTGCTAGTAGCTATCTTCTTACCAAATTTGGTAGTTCTAGCTGTAAGGATGTGCGAAATATGTATGTGGATTTATCGGTTTTGAGTTATCGAATTTATCGATTTGCCAGCCCCTCAGTTATCGTAGAACCCCCATCTAGACACTTTAATTTACTATCCCATAGATAAAGAGAATTGGTAAGTTTCAAGTTTCTAGCTTGAAGGGTGTGGAAAAAACTTGCAACCATACGGACGGACAGACGGACAGACACCATGAAGGACATTGCACAAAACCAATATACTCTTTACCTTCGGTATCGAGTATAAAAACAAAGGTAATGTACGTTTTATCATATTATTTTCTATATTTCGCATGGCTACCTTAAAATTAGTTAACCGGGTTTTCTTAGAAATTCGATTCGACCAAAACTTTTATGAAATATTTCATAAATACATATCTACGAATATGGAAAACTACGTAAAATACTAAATTAACGTAATGAAACGTAATTATCGTATTAAATCTGCTTATTTTTATACCCTTAACCCATAAAATGGGTAAATAAGGGTATAATGGTTTTGTGCAAAAGTATGTAACAGGCAGAAGGAAGCATCTTCGACCCTATAAAGTATATATATTCTTGATCAGCATCAATAGCCGAGTCGATTTAGCCATGTCCGTCTGTCCGTCTGTCCGTCTGTATGAACGCGTGGATCTCAGAGACTACAAGAGCTAGAGACTTCAGATTTGGGATATAAGTTCTCCTATACCATGAGCAGAACAAGTTTGCTTAAAATTATCGATAACTATTCTGGTTTCCGATATACACATAATATCGATAACAAAAAAATATCGAATTTGGAAAATACAAAAATGAGGGTTGAAAGAATGGGTAACAATAGATCTTTTCTGAAAATTTCGTCCAAATCGGTTAAGAAACACCGGAGATATCGAGCTTAATCGATTGAAGTTAAGTCAGTATACCAAAGTCTTATATAAATTTAATTTATTTTTTGCAACTGGGTTATGGGTATCTACTAGTCGGGCTCTCCCGACTAGAGCCTTCTTACTTGTTTTTTTTTGCTTTTGATAACAACTGTTCTTAAATATAAATTCTAAATATGTATGTATGTAATATGTATCGTCATTAGTACATCATAATGAAAGAATATCGAGTGTAATCACATTAGGGGCAGTTTTCTTTTATTTAAGCTCGCCAATTGCCAAGCTAGGGAGGGTATAGAGAGAAGATATAAATACATAATATAAATTATTATATAAAAAGTAAGAAGGCTCAAGTCGGGAGAGCATATTTCGCACATCCTTACAGCTAGAAGTACCAAATTTGGTAAGAAGATAGCTACTAGCAACCCCCAAAAAACTGCATCAAAAACTTTGGAGCCACGCCCCCCATTCCGCCCCCAGCCCCACCGAATTTCAAAGTCAAAGAAGCCTATATCTCCCACAGTTTTTGAGCTATAGCCACCAAATTTGGTGCCAAGATAGGTGATGATGACCCCTCAAAAACTGCATCAAAAGATTGGATGCCACGCCCACCAATACCGCCCTAGCCACCCCCATGTGCCCCAACGCATCGTCAAAAACGGGAATGCGTGTATCTTCCTGAGTTGCGGAGCTCAAGCCTCCAAATTTGGTGGGAAGATAGCTGGTAACGACCCCCAAAAAACTGCATCAAAATTTTGGATGCCACGCCCACCAATACTGCCCTAGCCGCCCCCATCCACCCCAACGCTTCGTCAAAAACGGGAATGCGTGTATCTTCCAGAGTTGTGGAGCTAGAGCCACCAAATTTGGTAGGAAGATAGCTGGCAACCCCCAAAAATCTGCATCAAAGTTTTGGAGCCACGCCCTCCATTTCGCTCCCCTTTCCCCTTTTTTTACAATTTTCGAGCTAGAGTCACCAAATTTGGTATGATGATAGCAATTGACATTCCACAAAGATCTGCATCACAAATTTGGATTCCACGGCCACCCATACCGCCCCCAGCCCCCCTTTCCCCACTTATTACAAATTTCGAGCTAGAGTCACCAAATTTGGTATGAAGATAGCAATTGACATACCAGATAGATCTGCATATAAAATTTGGATGCCACGCCCACCCTTACCGCCCCAAGCCCCCCTTTCCCAATCTTTTACAAACTTCGAGCTAGAGTCACCAAATTTGGTATGAAGATAGCAATTGAAATTCCACAAAGATATGCATCACAAATTTGGATGTCACGCCCACCCTTACCGGCCCCAGCCCCCCTTTCCATACCTTTTACAAACTTCGAGCTAGAGTCACCAAATTTGGTAGGAAGATAGCAATTGACATTCCACAAAGATATGCAACAAAAATTAACTTACCCCCGTATTCTAGTAGACTCCTTTTAATAAATCTTCCCTCACTGTTAAACCGTAGAACTATGCATGGAGTATTATTTATTACTAACCTACTTAATGGTGAAATCGACTCATCAGTTTTTTTGAGTCGAATTAAATTTAATGTCCCAATTAGATCTTCACGTAACTTTTTACCCCTTAGCCTTGGTCGTTGCTTCAGCAACTATTTAATTCATGAACCATTTCGTGTTATATGTTCTGACTATAACAAACTTTATTCTCTGTTCTCCTTGGAGGTCTCAACTCCAGTACTAAAAAGATCGATCCTTTTTGCTTTATATAATCGTAACCACTAATTACTAATCAATCGCTGGTCTATTATTCTATATTTTACTTAATTTAATTATTTTAACTATTTTTAATTTACATTAAATTTTGATTCATTTTAATGTCAGCTGCTCTTAGCTGACTATAAATAAATAAATAAATAAATACCGCCCCAGCCCCCCTTTCCCAACCAATTTACAAACTTTGAGCTAGAGTCACCAAATTTGGTATGAAGATAGCCGGTGGCATCCCCATCTGCATCGGAGAATCTTTAAGGCAGCGTAAACCCCTGCCGCATCCGTACCCCTTTGTATTCAGGCCTCTTTTTACCGGTTTTAATTCTGGTATCGAGTATGCCGCAGTCGGTTGCGTCCGACTGCAACGTTTCCACTTGTTTTTTTTTATATTTTTGCTAGAGTTTATTGCTTTCTCTTGATTTGGTTCTTTGTAAACATTTAGAGTAGCATCTGTACCACGTGCAGTTAAAATTTATTTTTGTGCCGTGTGTCGTTGGAGTTTAAGAGATAGGAAAACCCCGACCCCATCCGGCGAGCCATCAACAGAGCGTATCAGGCGAGGCTGTATCGAGAAGACCGACAGCTCAGTTCTACTGCTTACTGATAACATCCTTACAGCACCCAAATCCAACTGCCGGCAGCAATACACATAACATTCCGGTTACGGCACCGATAAAACCACCGGCTCCACTCAATCCGGTGGTTTTATCGGTGGTTTTATCAAAGGTCCAAGGTAACAAAAATAGGTTTTGACACATATGTTTTAAAAACAACTTTTTGTGTTCGACCACACAAGTACTTCGAATCTACGATAAGAGTTTAGCTGGCAATCCAATAATATTTAATTTTTTAAGCAACAGAGAATGACTTACAGAATCAAGTGCCTTAAATCGGTGTAAACCACGTCAGTCCGCATTTTGCCCTGGAACCCTTTGATAACAAGCGAGGTGAATTCAAGAAGGTTACATATATGTTGCAATTGAGCACATATAATGTTTTCAAAGACTTTCGGAATTGCAGACAACTTGGATATACCCCTATAAGTTTTTACGTTAGACTTAGACGAATTTGTATGGAGTGGAATAATAAAAGTTGAGTCAACCGACAAGTTAAATAATTTATTTATGGGTTTACAAAGTGAATCCGCACAGAGTCTAAGTATACAACCTGGCATTCCGTCATGACCAGGCAAATAGCCGGGTTTGACAGAGTTAATGTCACTTAGGAGCGCACACACTCAGTAATAATTGGGATATAAATGCAATTTGACGTTTGAACTTGAAAAGGGTAGGAATTACAGCAACTATATAAACTCGATGATTATACTGGTTGAAAATACTCAGCAAATAGATCGGCCACTGCCTGATCGGAACTTGTATTGTCGAAGTAAACCGAGGATGGAAAGCTTGAACATAGTATACATTTTGAGTTAACAAACTTATAAAACTGTTTAGGATCACGGGAAAAGTTAAATTTACATCGATTAAGATAATTAATATAACAAGTAGTGTTAACAGAAATAAAATTAGACTTTGCTATTACACAAATAGATTCGTGTGTACTGTATTTGATTGTGGCTTTTTATTCGCTTGATTCTCAGTTGGATTCTTGACGACACACTGAATACTCGTTGAATGTATTCGGCGCGCCGCCGTCGCGCACAACACCCTTTTTTTGCAGTGCACTGTTATAAAGTAAAACATTTCAAGCTACGATAAGCATGCAATCCCATACAAAAATGAAAAAGAGGCGGTATTGCATTTATAATTGATCAAAAAAAATCTTGGAACAGGGTTTCGTCTGTCCACGTTTTTAATCTTAATTATGTTTATTTTAATGTAGTTTATGTATATTTAAAAAAAAAACAAAAATTTTGTTTTTATGCTGTGTTGTAATGTCATTGTCGAATTGATAATTATAAATTTATGTAATCGTTTTTAAAATTGTTCTTCAACCTCATCACCATTTTAGAGTACAATACAAGTGCTTTATTTTGACAAAATTTATAAAAGCCTTTAATATCTGGAACTACGTTGTTCGTTGTTAAAGGTGATGCCCAAAATGGTGGCAAACAGAAAAGCAGAGCCCTACAAACAAACAATAAAACAAAAAAGTTGAGATTGACTCAGTTAGGTTACTAATTAAATTAAGATAATTTGACTTACCACCACTGCTATCAATATATAACTAAATACCCTCAGGTCCTTTAATTCCTGCTCATAGAAATTAATCAATTTGTTTAAGCAGCCGTCGGGGTAAATAGTGTGCGAGTTTTTGGCATAACAGCTCTGAGGAATTGTCCGATTGGCCTTGGTATAGTCCGTGTGGCCGTGGATGCCACAGCATTCGAACTAACAAATTTAACGTAAAAACAATGTTAATGTAAAAACAATTTAATAACTAAACAAAAATTTAGTGGCGCTTACTTTCGTTTGGTAGAAGGACATCGCTTCTGTGCCATTCTTATTCCAGGCGATATTCAGTTCATTCTCGGCCAACTTTTCTTCATTGATCCGTTTGATAAAGATGAAGCATAGCACACAGGATAGTACCAGTATGATGAGCATAATGACGGCATACTAAAAGAATTAAATGAACATTTATAAGTATAAATTTAGATTAATATAATTTTTTTTACTCACCGTCCAGGTCATGCATATGTTTTCCTTGATCGCGCCACAGCAACCAAAAAATGAGATCAAAAATACAATCGATCCAACGACGATACAGAATATGACAGTGGGACGTGCCTCATCGGCAACATCTTTCAGAGAAATCGAATTAACAATTACCACGCCAATGCCCACCATCTAGAAACAGGAAAATTTTAAAACACACATATCACAATGTTCCATATAAATATCGCCCGCAAACTCGTATGACAAACACCCAGATAAACCGGGCTCTTAACTAAAAGCACCTAATTATAGTACTAGTAAGCGATGATAAACAAACAACTTCGCTGAACTCTGACGGCTGACTCAGAGTCGCTTTTTGTACTGATAACGAATCTATAGAGAAGATTGGTTTTGTACAATGTTCGTCATGCAGTATGTCCGTCCGCCTGTGTAAACGCAATTTTGACACCTTTGAATTAGATTAGGGCTGTGAAAAGAAAATTTCCCACATCCTTACAGGTAGATTAACCAAATTCAGTAAAACTATGTACTTATAGTAACGTCACTCAAAAAATTACACAAAAAATTTTGTTTGCCACCCTTTCGCCCACAGACCGCCCCATTTTAAAGAGGTTCAGCCTATAGCTTCCACAGTTTTTGAGGTAAAGGCACCAAATTTACCTGGCAATAAGCTTCCAAAGATCTGTATCAATCAAGGCCCCCAAGGCCACCTTTACCATCAGTTCTTTAACTGGTATCAGAGTATTCAGCGGACGTCTGCGTCCAAGTGCAACGTTTTCACTTTTTTTTTTCTTTTCATATAATGTTTTTTTACTCACCGCACAAAGAGCATTGAATAGGAAGACTAGATATTTTATCGTTGCCGTTGTAAAATCCATTTCTATTTAATTCTTTACAAGCGATATGGCGATCAATAATTTTTAAACACTGTGCAACAAATCGTTGCGCGCACGTTAACGATTTTTCTTAGACTGAATTATTTAAAGAAACTCGACAGCCGTCCCACCGTCGGATTGTTGCGATAATGCCTGCATGGGAAGTTATTGTTTGAAGGCGTTTAAAATAATATAAAAAAAAAACCACAAGTAAATAATAATAATAACCTTATTAAGCAGGCGTCGCGTACACTGCGAGAAATGCCCCAAAAGCACCTCATTTTAAGCCTACTCTTATCAGCCAAGTTAAAGCCCGATTGATAGCAGCTATGAGCAGCTTACAAATGGTCAAAATTAATACAAATTAAATTAAAGTTAAAATAATTAAATTCAAATATATAAAATTTTATATAAATCTGAAAGTTTATTAAGCTACAAAATTTTTAAAAGTTAACGTTCTGAGAAATTCAACTTGAAATTTAGAAGGTCAGCATTTGTTGCATGGATTGGGAAAAACCCAGAAAAACCCAATCAGACCGGCGTTTGATTAGTAATAAGTGGTTAATATTAGACAAACCCTAAGGATTGATCAAGAGAAAAAAGCTTGTTATAGTCAGGGCATATGACACGAAATAGCTCATCAATTAAATAGTTGCTCGAGCAACGATCACGGCTAAGGGGTAAAAAGTTACGGGAAGATATAATTGGGACATCTTATTTTATTGGACTCAAAAGTGCTGATGAGTCGATTTCACCATTAAGTAGATTAGTAATAAATAACAATCCATGCGTAGTTATGCGGTTTAACAGGGAGGGAAGATTAATAAAAAGGGAAGATTAATCTACTTGAATTAGGGGGTAAGTCTAATCCAGGAACCCAGTTCAAACTTCTAAGGGCAAATAGATGAAATTTCTTCTTTGTGGGAACCACACACAGGATCCGTACTGCAGGATGGGACAGACTAAGGATGTATAAATCGTTTAAGTGGCATAAGAATCATTCAACCACCGCTTGATGAAGCCAACGACATTAATGGCCCTATTGACCATAGACAATGTGGGAATCAAGCTTTAATTTGCGATCAATGATAATGCCTAATTCATTAATTCCAAAGTTGCGATCAAGTTGTGTACCATCAAGCAGGTAGTGAGCAGATTCTACAAAAAGACATGACTCTACATTT
The DNA here is from genome assembly GCA_018904305.1 of Scaptomyza montana. NCBI lineage: Eukaryota > Metazoa > Arthropoda > Insecta > Diptera > Drosophilidae > Scaptomyza > Scaptomyza montana. The sequence goes on from JAEIGR010000012.1 coordinate 1,912,913, forward strand.
TGAACAATTTAAATACAGTAACTTATAGTGGCACCAAGCCAAGGACAGAATACTGCCCCAAACATAATTTTGATGAATTTTATTTTTGAACAACATATGAAATCATTTTTGCCACAGAAATAGACAAAATGACCCATTGTCGTTATTAGCTAATCTCGCTAGCAGCTTTTGAAACCGTTACTTGGTGGAAGCACATTTTTGGTTCGTTTTTGTTACGCTCTTTTGCTATTCAGCACTGGAAGTATACCGTTTGAAAGCTCTTCGCTTTGAAAAATCGTTCTGCAGAAGATACAATTTTCTGAGCTGTCGATCTTTTCTGTCTCAGCATCTAAAGATTGAAGTCGTGTATTATTTAATAAATACAAGCAATTTAAAAACCAGGTTTACTGAATCAAATGGTACAGTGCGGAAATAAACCCTTAAAATTGTAGAAGTACGACAGAAAAGAGTTATGGATCCGTTGACAAATAACCAGACACTTGCTGTTCAGTGAGAAGCGCTGTTTAATTGTTGTAAATTGTAAATTCTGTACATACATACAACACAAGACGCTCACGAGCCCTAGTTTATGTTTAATAAAGTGATAGCAGTCCACCTGATCTAGACCGAGCTCGAACCGCGGATTGGCTGCTGTAGCCAGGATTGTGAGACTCTGCTGCATGGATTAGACATATGTACATATTGAGACATAGCCCCAACTAGTTTCGATCTATGGTCGTTAGTCTGTGCACAGCTTTGAAAAGTTTGCCTGAATGAAGCTTTGATGTGAACTAGTGAGAGTGAGCTAGGAAGAAAGGTTACGTCAGCTGCCCTGATATCTCTCTCTCTCTCTCTCAATTGGATTTCCTTCGTTAGTGTGATTTTCGTTTTTATACCTTTAACCCATAAAATGGGTAAAGTGTATAATGGTTTTGTGCAAAAGTATGTAATTGGCAGTCCGTCCGTCTATCCGTCTGTATGAACGCTTGGATCTCAGAGACTACAAGAGCTAGAGACTTCAGATTTTGTATATAAGTTCTCCTATACCATGAGCAGAACAAGTTTGCTTAAAATTATCGATAACTGTTCTGGTTTCCGATATACACATGTGATCGATAACAAAAAATATCGAATTTGGAAAATACAAAAATGAGGGTTGAAATAATGGGTAACATGAGAGCTTTTCTGATCATGTCGTCCAAATCGGTTAAGAAACACCGGAGATATCGAATTTAATCGATTGAAGTTTAGTCGGTATACCAAAGTCTTATATAAATTTAATTTATTTATTGCAACTGGGTTCAGGGTATCTTCTAGTCGGGCTCTCCCGACTAGAGCCTTCTTACTTGTTTTTTATATTTTTGATAGAGTTTATTGCTTTCTCTTGATTTGGTTCTTTGTAAATATTTAGAGTAGCATCTGTACCACGTGCACTTAAACTTTATTTTTGTGCCGTGTGTCATTGGAGTTTAAGAGATAGGAAAACCACGACCCCATCCGGCGAGCCATCCACAGAGCGTAGAATAGTGCACACATCCGATTCCCTTTCCCAGGCGAGGCTGTATCGAGAAGACCGACAGCTCAGTTCTACTGCTTACTGATAACATCCTTACAGCAGCAATACACATAACATTCCGGTTGCGGCACCGATAAAACCACCGGCTCCACTCAATCCGATAAAACCACCGGCTCCACTCAATCCGGTGGTTTTATCGGTGGTTTTATCAAAGGTCCAAGGTAACAAAAATAGGTTTTGACACATACGTTTTAAAAACAACTTTTTGTGTTCGACCACACAAGTACTTCGAATCTACGATAAGAGTTTAGCTGGCAATCCAATAATATTTAATTTTTTAAGCAACAGAGAATGACTTACAGAATCAAGTGCCTTAAATCGGTGCAAACCACGTCAGTCCGCATTTTGCCCTGGAACCTTTTGATAACAAGCGAGGTGAATTCAAGAAGGTTACATATATGTTGCAATTGAGCACATATATTGTTTTCAAAGACTTTCGGAATTGCAGACAACTTGGATATACCCCTATAAGTTTTTACATTAGACTTAGACGAATTTGTATGGAATGGAATAATAAAAGTTGAGTCAACCGAAAAGTTAAATAATTTATTTATGGGTTTACAAAGTGAATCCGCACAGAGTCTAAGTATACAACCTGGCATTCCGTCATGACCAGGCAAATAGCCGGGTTTGACAGAGTTAATGTCACTTAGGAGCGTACACACTCAGTAATAACTGGGATATAAATGCAATTTGACGTTTGAACTTGAAAAGGGTAGGAATTACAGCAACTATATAAACTCGATGATTATACTGGTTGAAAATACTCAGCAAATAGATCGGCCACTGCCTGATCGGAACTTGTATGGTCGAAGTAAACCGAGGATGGAAAGCTTGAACATAGTATACATTTTGAGTTAACAAACTTATAAAACTGTTTAGGATCACGGGAAAAGTTAAATTTACATCGATTAAGATAATTAATATAACAAGTAGTGTTAACAGAAATAAAATTAGACTTTGCTATTACACAAATAGATTCGTGTGTACTGTATTTGATTGTGGCTTTTTATTCGCTTGATTCTCAGTTGGATTCTTGACGACACACTGAACACGCGTACTCGTTGAATGTATTCGGCGCGCCGCCGTCGCGACGTCTACCATAAGACGCTAACCTATCATTTGAAAATTAGGTTATGTCTTGTATTAGCCCTGGCTGGGCAATACACCGTTGGTTGGGCCGCAGTCTCCGGACTAACCACAGACTGAAATATTCCGAGGCCGGCAGCCTGGTGTTTAAGTAAATCGCGCTAAATTCAAGAAATCTGGCACCTCTATTTGGGTGTAGATTTAAAGCATATGAGCCTACAATAAAGGCTAAATCTGTGTAATGCGCGTTGGATGCTGTTAGATTAAAATTCGAGCCATGCGTCAAGTTTTTGCTCACTTAATATATTTTATATTCTTTCCTTTAGACCTAAAGGTTTTTTTTGCTTTGGCACGTCTTTATTAAAACATGTGCGGAAATAAAATGATCAGCTTAGACTTCCGACAATAAGAATGCAAGGGTGAAAGGTCTCTAACGACAGATCAAAAGCTTGACTGCATCAGCTCCGCATGTGCAGCGCTATCCACTTGTCTAAAATAAAGCTCTTCAGCTGGGTCAGAAAAGCTTTTGGGCTACAGTGGTGAGTATAATAGTCGGCACGCTTATAAAAGCGGATAATGGTCGAGCGTTATTTTTTAAATTTTATCCGCACCCTCACAGATGTGTTCTTTTAGCTTCAATGTGTCGCCGCCACGTAAGTCTTCTGTCTAAGTGTACGCCCAGATACGTTATATCGTTTGCTTTTGGAAGTGTGGTGTTGTTTAAAGTGAGCGGTGGACAATCTTGCCTGTTAAGGGTGAAAGTTACTTGCTTAAATTTTTGTTCGCCAATTAATTAATTCGCCAATCTGATAACCATTTTTCCACATTGACCAGATGAAGGGCTAGTTGCGCTGTTGCTTGTATTGGGCATCTGGAGCGGCTGAGAATAGCTGCATCATCATCAAAGGTATATGTTGTCAATCGGCTACTTATTGGGATGTATGCTGTGAATAGCACGTACAGTGTTGGTCCAAGTACGCTGCCTTGTGGAACACCAGCTTCAATACTGTGTTACTGCGAACTTCCTGTCGTAGACTTAAGCACCTTATATGTGTTGTTTGGGAGCATTGTTTTGATCTTATGCATCAGACCTTCCAACCAAACTTTGTCGAATGCATGAGAAACATCCAGAAATATTGCAGTGCAGTATTCTCTACTTTCGAACGCGCTTCGAATCTCTGATGTTATTCTGTTAACCTGCTCAATTGTTCCGTGCTTTTCACGAAAGCCAAATTGGTGTGATGGGATTATGCTATGAAGATTCAGGAATGGATTTATCCGGGACAGCAAACATTTTTCAAAAAGTTTTGATAGACAGGATAATAAGCTTATAGGTCTATACGACGTGGGAACTGTGTGATCTTTTCCAGGCTTTGGTATCATAATGATGATTGACTTTTTCCATCTGTCTGGATAGTGGCCAAGTTTGGTGATAGTATCGAAGAGCTGGGAAATTATGCAGATCGCACAGTAAGGAAGCTCAATAATCATCTTTGGGGTTATTTGGTCACCGCCTGGAGTTTTTATGGGTTCAATTGCTCTTTAATGATTTTAACTATTTCATTCGGGCGAAACTTGATTGGATCATGTTGAAGCTGAGAGCCGTTTGAAGCAGTCGGTGGTGCAAACGTATTTGTTGCAGGGTTAGGTTGGAACACTTTTTGAAGATGAGTAGCAAATGTGTTAGCTCTTTCTTCATCGCTGTGGGCCCAGCCGCGAAGTTTCTTACAGGCGTTACTGTTTCTGAGCTCTCCACAATGAGTTTTTCGTACTGGTGGTTGATAATTGCTCGATGTAACGGCGTTGAGCGCGCTCGTGCTCGATTTTTAAAGCTTTGGTGAGTTTACGTGTGGCGTCTTTTAGTTTTTGCTTTGCCGATGGCGATCTGTTCGATTGCCAGTCACGTCGTAAGCGCCGCTTTTCAAGAACGAGCTGTAGATTTGTTGTCTTTTGGTTGTGTATTGTTTTTGGTGTTTGAGGCGTAGCGGTGCGAGCTGCGGCGACGAAGACCGTCTCCAGGGTGTTAACAAAACTATCAATGTCAGCTTCATCTACGAGACGTGGCTTAAGCTCAATGTGTGAGCTTATATATTTTTTGTATCTGAGCCAGTTAGTTTTATGTGAAGTTAACTTACCGGGTCGATTTATGAATTCAGGGTGTCGTAGCAGATTTATTAGGACTGCCGAGTGATCGGATGATAGATCCGAAAGGCACTCTGCACTTATCAGTCTACGCGAAATGTTTTTGGTAACTGCAAAGTCAATCAGATCTGGTAGTTTTTTGAGACCTGTCGGCCAATATGTTGGTCTGCCTGGAGAAACGTGGTCGAGCTTGTTGTTAGCTTTTTTAATTGCATTGTAGAGCTGCTTTCCTTTTGGATTCACGAGACGAGATCGCCAGTGTGTGTGCTTGGCATTGTATTCTCCTACTGCTATAAAACATTCTCCTAGTGAGTTAAAAAATTCTATAAATTGGTCTTCAGATATGGTATAACGCGGGGGGCAGAATACAGCGGCTAGAGTAAGTTGGTTCCCACTGTCCAAATGTATTTTTAGAGATGTGGCCTGTAGAAAGTTTTCAGCAAAGTCTTTATAGTAGTGGTGCTTGAGGCGGCTTCTGATCAAAATACTAGTTCCACCGTGTGCCTTACCATCGCGATGATTTGTACCGTATATATGTTTGTAAGGTGTGTTTCGGAAAGTAACAGTACGTCGATGTGCTTGTCTAGTAGAAATTGAGCTAATTGAAGTTTATGCTGTGAGACGCCATTAGCGTTGCACCACTGAGCAAAAAATAATATATATACATATATATAATATAATATTATTTTTTGGTCAGTGGTTCCACGTAGATATTCGTATCCCAGCCATTGATTATTTTGACTGTTGTGATACAAGCATTTGTGTCAAAAGAATTTGATTACGCATTAGTTCTTGCATAGTAGTTTTCATGAATGACATAAACTCGTTCATGCTCTGCTGCAGGGTACATATGAGTGCTTCGAGGTTGCTTTGTTGCTGCTCCTGTGCAGCGTTTGTGCTCACTTGGGCGCTTGCATAAGTTGCGTTATTAGTTGAGAATTCGGGGCCAAGTGAGGATCTGGCTGCAGACGAAAAGAAGACGTCTGGGTTGTGTTTCGATGGAGTGAAGGTAATCGGTGCGTGTTGCGAGCGAACAGTGGTAACGCGCCGATGGATACGGTTTTTAAGTTCCTTGTAGACATGGCACCTTCTGTAGTTGGCTGTGAGTTTGGCTTTGCAGTTGTTGCAAAATTTTTTGCTAGAGTCTTCTTTACTTGCTTGGCAACTTGCGGAGTTATGCAGCTTCCTACAGTATACGAATACCGAGCGCAGAGTACAGTAGGCCTTTGTATGGCCTGAAGCTGAAGTTTGTTTATTGGGTGCACCTCGCTTTTTTTAATCATTTTCATTTCTGGTTCAAGTTCTATTTTAAAAAGTGGTTGCGGCATCCTGTTCCTGTTTAAGATGTTAATGACGGTTTTTTCTCAAAATCCTTTCTCCAGCAGCGTCTCTTTGATTTCTCCTGGTGTTACATCAGGTTGTATGCCTTTTGTTTCGACCAGCAGGCCCTTGCAGCTTTTAAATTGATACGGATACTAATTTATTTTTTTTAAGATTTAGTTTAGATGCTTTATCAGAACTCTGTAATTATCTTTCGACTTTGTCTGGACTTTAATTTCTTGAATTTTACCCTGTACGAGTGGAACTATGTAGAAATTATCTTTGCCTATGAGCTCGATAACTTTGTTAACAAAAGCACTGGAGATTTTCTCACGTATATATATTGGCGGTGGCTTTGGCTTTTTCGTGTGAACCCCAACGGCTTCAGAAGGCAGATCATCAGTGTTTTTGCCAAGATGTGAAATCTATTGCTATTGTATGTAGCAGAGCTGCAAAATGGTCCGGAACCGAACCCTGTGGAACCGGTTCTCTGCGGGTTCTTTGGTATGTGGAACCGAACCCTGAACCGAACCCAAGCAATGTATTGGAACCGTGAACCGAACCGGTTCCATTTTTGTTCACCGGTTCCAAATACAAAGTACATGCATTTTGCATACAGGCTGTGCGCGCCCGGCATGAAGCCCGAAGCTCGTCCACAATTTCGTGGAAAAGGTTATGCAAGTACATACATTTGTTACCAAATGTGACGATCTGTTTTAGCTTGTGCGTCAGCCTGTCGTCACAAAAAATAAACCCGGCACGCTGTACAGAACTGAGTTAGCTATGAGTGCATACATTGAATGTATCACATATATATGTACATATGAATGTACATATATTTATGCACACTTTTCCAATGCGTTTTGATCTTATACTTATGTATATGTTGTTGTGGTTTGCTCGCAGTCGATGCATAAGTCGGCATTAAGGCGCCACAAAATTGGTCATCTACTGCGGCGACACCAGCGACGACACCGTTCGCGTCGTTCTATTGGTTGAAAATTAAAAAGCAACGGCATTTAAAAAATGTGCAAAGCGTGTGTTCTTTTTATGGTTGCCAAAAATCTCTAAATTTACTTGTTTTGTGTATCATTTGTATGGCTCAAATTTATATAAGAAAAACGTCATACGGTGGCAACTATTCGAAAGGCACCCGTGACGTTGTAACGGAACGGCATGCGCAAGTCGCGATCTGCTTTGTATTATTTTTGGCATTAGAGAATCTAACGTTGTTTGAAAATGACTTCAATACGAGAGTTTTTTGAGTAAAATAATAATAATTTAATGAAAATGTTTTCATTAATAGTCAACAAATGTCTTTTCATTTTTTTTAATCGATGAACCCGGGTTTGGAACCGAAACCGAGGTTCCAAAATATTCAGAGCCCGGTTTTGGAACCTCTGCGAATTTTCAACATAGGGTTCGGAACCCGAACCGAACCCTTGCCGTTTTTTCAGGGGTTTGCAGCTCTGGTATGTAGTTTCATTCGAAGGTGTATTTAAATTGCTATGGGTAATTTTTGGTTTATTCGTAGAATTTTGCGCACTTAGCTTTCTTTTGATATAAATGTAGCGATCCATACCAGTCTGCGTAGCCGGCTTAACATTTTTGCTGTTTGCAGTTTGATTTGCTGACGGCGCAGCAGTCATTGTGCTTGTTGAACGGGAAGAAGGTATCGGTGCAGTTGTGGCTGTAGTTGCTGTTGCGTTACCTAGAGAGGGCAGCACTTGCTAAGAGAGACGGGGAGCACGAAAACTGTCGCGTGCTGTGTGCTTCATTTGTCGGGTTGGGTGTTGCCGACCGCGTGCGGTCGGATTGCGTTGACTCGATAGATAGCAGGGAAGGAGACGGTGAGCAAGAACGTTCTTTGACACGCGCTGTGTAAGAGGGTTCGATTTGCGGGTTGGGGGTAATTGATCGCTTGGGCTGCTCTGAAACTACACAGAAGTACGCGTTGCTCTGCCGGCGACGCTCGTCTTGCTCGCGTTGTCGCTGGCCACAATTCTCGCTTGGACTCATTGTCTTAAGCGAGGTGAAGAATTTGTTATTGCCTTTTGTTTAATATGTTATTATTTGTTAAAAGTCAATTGTTTTGTTTAAATTGCAGATTTTCAAAAAGCAATTTGTGCAGATACATTGCACTTAGCGTTTTTTCGCATAAAATATATATTTTATTAGCTTCTATATCACAGCACTTTTGCGTTTGGGAATTAATTAACCGGACCACGATAAGAAAACACGTCTGCATTCGACGACAGTTACACATTACAATATTCACTTGTAAAGTAGCTACGCTAAATCATTTTCTGCAATATTCTGAAAATCCTGCCGTCATAAGCTAATTCTAAAAACAGGATCGTGTGCAGCTCTTTAAAATTTACACCGCAAATGACTCCGATACCTAAAAACAAAACTTTATCGAAATATTTTTTTAATTAGAGCTGCTATAGTCAGCTAATTTGGTCGAAAAATAGCACCAAAGATCTACATAAAAATTTAGACCGCTCCCATGCTAGCGCTTTTCAAAATAGGAAAGCGTATAACCTGAGGAGTCCTTTTTAAGATAGCCGATGACAGCTCCTAAAGATCTGCACTAGAGATTTGAATGCCTTTGAAAAACGATAATGCCTTTACCTTGCACAGATAGAGTGACCAAATTTGGTAGGATGATGCCTAACAGCAAAGTTTTCACTTGTTTTAACTTAAATTTTTCTGACTGACGAAATCTTAAAAAAGCTTTAATCTTCCTTATGTAATTTTGTAATATGTATATTTTATGTATGTAATTTTATATTTTATACAATGTTTAAGCAGCTCATCTGATATAAAGTCGGGCTTATAAACTGAAATAGGTGTCGTAATATAAAACGGGTTAATTCGATTTTCATCCCTTCGCGTGAAAAATTCTTAAGTACGAAAAGGAAAGTCTCAAAGCTAGGCAACGTTCTAACTAAATGACAGTGCATGATTTTTGTTGGTTTCGAAAAAAGCCAATTAAAATTCAAAATAGTTTTTACAAACATTCGCTTCAATACCTTTCTAATGAAATTTATATCATGATGATTCTCCATTACAAACATGGTGAAAAAAAGAGGACATAATGTTGTCCGTTTGCGCATTAATATATAGATTACTGATTCATAGGTTTGCTAAAAAGTATTTATATAAATTTATATTAAAATAGTTTGCGGATTGACGGAACAGTTTTTATAAGATTCCTTGCAGTGGCTCTTCAAAACATAAAATGAGAAATCAACAATATTGGCTGATAATAATAACTTTTGTTTGTAATAAAATTATATATTCTATATTTAATTATGGATTGCTTATCATTTTTTCGTAGTGGATATGTTTTTCTTTAGTTTAAGCCATTTTAATGAACGGTTCTGCTATGCAAAGGTTTCAGAGAAGCTTAAGAAGAGCTTTCAATTACATTAATTGTGTCATTAATATCAGTTAAAGTCTTAAAATACAAAGTTTGGAATACAGACATAAGCTTTATATAAACTTTTTATATGTATTATGACAATGAGCATAAGTGACTCTGTAAAGGAAAGTGTTGACGGCTTATCTATGTATATATCTTTTATTACTTGAGAGGTAAAAATTCTAAAATGTGTTGCAACTATAACAGACTAAAGATAGCAAGTTCACATGAACCGAGTTACATGTGTAGATGTAAAGAGATGTAGAAACATTTACATAAGCACACAAAAAGCTGGTCAGATGTTTAACTGTAATTGCTGCCAGTGGCAGTTAATTTGGGTTACTAATTGCCATGCACAAAACTTTACGACATGTGAATATGTGCCAAAATAAAGTACCGAACCCGCCGGAGTCGGCGGCAGCAAATTAAGCAATTTGTAGGTGAACGCGCCGACTGTTACTTTTGTGTGGCAAGTTATTGGCACCTGGCTGCACGAATGCCACAAAACAAACAACTCTCTCACTCCTTCTATCTGTACTTGCATAAACTTACGCTTACATGCGACTCATCAGGCGCCTGAAATTATGCTAAAGCTTACTAAAGTTGACTTTAACTTGGCTGTTAGATAGACCGTTAGACCGTAAGTTAGTTACGAATAATTGTTGGGCAAAACTGCACGTGCGCACGTCGCCAAATTGTTTGGCCCATCGTAATACATTGACACTCTGCAGTGCACTGTTATAAAGTAAAACATTTCAAGCTACGATAAGTATGCAATCCATTACAAACAAGTGGAAACGTTGCAGTCGGACGCAACCGACTGCGGCATACTCAATACCAGAATTAAAACCGGTAAAAAGAGGCCTGAATGCAAAGGGGTACGGATGCGGCAGGGGTGTACGCTGCTTTAAAGATTATCCGATGCAGATGGGGATGCCACCGGCTATCTTCATACCAAATTTGGTGACTCTAGCTCGAAATTTGTTAAAGGTGGGGAAAGGGGGGCTGGGGGCGGTAAGGGTGGGCGTGGCATCCAAATTTTTGATTCAGATCTTTGTGAAATGTCAATTGCTATCTTCATACCAAATTTTGTGACTCTAGCTCGAAATTTGTAATAAGTGGGGAAAGGGGGGCTGGGGGCGGTATGGGTGGGCGTGGAATCAAAACTTTTGATGCAGATCTTTCCGAAATGTCAATTGCTATCTTCATACCAAATTTGGTGACTCTAGCTCGAAAATTGTAAAAAGTGGGGAAAGGGGGGCGAAATGGAGGGCGTGGCTCCAAAACTTTGATGCAAATTTTTGGGGGTCGTTGCCAGCTATCTTCCTACCAAATTTGGTGGCTCTAGCTCCACAACTCTGGAAGATACACGCATTCCCGTTTTTGACGAAGCGTTGGGGTGGATGGGGGCGGCTAGGGCAGTATTGGTGGGCGTGGCATCCAAACTTTTGAAGCAGTTTTTAGGGGGTCATCATCACCTATCTTGACACCAAATTTGGTGGCTCTAGCTCAAAAACTGTGGGAGATATAGCCATTTCTGATTTCAAAATGCGGGGGGGCTGGGGGCGGAATGGGTGGGCGTGACTCCAAAACTTTGATGCAGTTTTTTGGGGGTCGTTACCAGCTATCTTCCCACCAAATTTGGAGGCTCTAGCTCCACAACTCTGGAAGATACACGCATTCCCGTTTTTGACGAAGCGTTGGGGTGGATGGGGGCGGCTAGGGCAGTATCGGTGGGCGTGGCATCCAAACTTTTGATGCAGTTTTTGGGGGTCATCATCACCTATCTTGGCACCAAATTTGGTGGCTATAGCTCAAAATCTGTGGGAGATATGGGCTTTTTGACTTTAAAATGCGGGGGCTGGGGCGGAATGTGGAGGCGTTGCTCCAAAATTTTTGATGCAGTTTTTTGGGGTTGCTAGTAGCTATCTTCTTACCAAATTTGGTTCTTCTAGCTGTAAGGATGTGCGAAATATGTGGACTTATCGGTTTTGAGTTATCGAATTTATCGATTTGCCAGCCCCCCAGTTATCGTAGAACCCCCATCTTGACACTTTAATTTACTATCTCATAGATAAAGAGATTTGGAAAGTTTCAAGTCTCTAGCTTGAAGGGTGTGGAAAAAAGTTGCGTTCATACAGACGGACAGACGGACAGACACCATGACGGACATTGCACAAACTCAATATACTCTTTACCTTCGGTATCGAGTATAAAAAGAACAAGTAAGAAGGCTCTAGTCGGGAGAGCCCGACTAGAAGATACCCTGAACCCAGTTGCAACAAACAATCGATTAAGCTCGATATCTCCGGTGTTTCTTAACCGATTTGGATGAAATTTTCAGAAAAGATTTATCGTTACCCATTCTTTCAACCCTCATTTTTACATTTTCCAAATTCGATATTTTTTTGTTATCGATATTATGTGTATATCGGAAACCAGAATAGTTATCGATAATTTGAAGCAAACTTGTTCTGCTCATGGTATAGGAGAACTTATATCCACAATCTGAAGTCTCTAGCTCTTGTAGTCTCTGAGATCCACGCGTTCATACAGACGGACAGACGGACAGACGGACAGACAGACGGACATGGCTAAATCGACTCGGCTATTGATGCTGATCAAGAATATATATACTTTATAGGGTCGGAGAAGCTTCCTTCTGCCTGTTACATACTTTTGCACAAAACCATTATACCCTTATTTACCCATTTTATGGGTTCAGGGTATAAAAATTGGGGGCGGTTTTTCAATTAGAATTGAATAGGGTTGGAATACGGTTTCCCATTGTCCACGTTTTTAATCTTAATTATGTATATTTTAATGTATGCTATGTATATTTAAAAAATAAATAAAAATTTGAATTATATGCTTTGTTGTAATTTCATTGTCATTGTTCGTCAAGGACGAGAACTAGTCGAAGCCATTACTGCCAGAGGGGCTAATATTCTTGCTACTGGCTCACCAACTAGATACCCATATGTGCCAAGCCACATAGCAACTTGCATTGATTTCGCACTGTATCATGGGATACCGGATTCTCGGGTTAATATCTGTCAAAGCTGGGATTTAGACTCCGATCACATAGCTCTTGTTGTTAACCTGCAAATAGATAATGTTAATGTCAGACCAAGCTCTCGGTTAATCACCCACCAAACTGACCTAATTGCTTTCAGACAACATCTCGAAGGCTCTTTTCAGTTAAATTCGACCCTGGACACTAGAGAAGACATCGAGAATGCTGTAGATATTCTAACTGAGAGTATTCATAGAGCTGCAACAGCTTCAACTCCACCTGATCCTGAACTTCGTCCAATAAGCTATGGCATTGTTCTAACAAATGAGGCCAGAGAGCTAATAAGAACAAAAAGACGTCTTCGAAGAAGAGCAATTCGTTCTCAAGACCCTTGGGACAGAATAATGTGGAACCGGGCAGCGAAACAGCTACGAATTCTCTTAAGGGAACTTAGAAGCGATTATTTCGAGAAGAAACTTTCCTCTATGGACTACACCATAGATGGAAATGTACGAAATCGCTTAAGCGACAACCCTTTAGACAGGTTCCTGTGCGATGTCCTGGTGGTGAACTTGCCAAAAACGAAACAGAGCAGGCCAATGCTTTCGGCATTCATCTGGAAGATCGTTTCACTCCTTTTGATTTTGCTACGGCAGAGCAGATTAGAGAGACCCATCATAACCTGCAGACCCCTTTGCAGATCTCCCTGCCTATAAGGCTCATAAGGACTGAAGAAATTACTGAAGCCATCCAACTTTTGCCGAAAAATAAAGCTCCGGGTGTCGTTAAAATTTGTCACGCTACACTAAAGGCCTTGCCAACAAAAGCGATATTATAAATAGCACTAATTTTTAATGCTATTATTAGGGTACAAGAGTTCCCAAAGCAATGGAAAGTAGCAGCGGTTCTGATGATTTACAAGCCAGGAAAGCCAGAAGCTGAACCTGAGTCATATCGCCCAATAAGCCTCCTACCATCCTTGTCTAAAGTATGGGAGAGGCTTGTTGCCAACCGGATTACTGCAATTATAAGCCAATGCAATATCTTGCCGGATCATCAATTTGGCTTTCGAGAAGTTCACAGATTGGTTAAGCAAATCTTGCAGGCGTTTGATGACCAGGAGTACTCCAATGCAGTCTTCATTGACATGCAGCAAGCCTTCGATAAAGTGTGGCACGTTGGCCTACTGTGCAAAACTAAAAAACTGCTACCTGCACCGTACTTTGGACTGCTCAGGACATATCTCCAAGGACGAGAGTTTAAGGTCAAAGTAAGTGACACTCACTCGACGAATTATCAAATGAGAGCAGGAGTTCCACAGGGGAGTGTTCTTGGACCGCTGCTCTATTCGTTGTATACTGCTGATATACCCAGGCCCAACTGTCAACATATGATAGCCCCCTCTAAGGCTCTTATTGCGTCCTATGCAGATGACATTGCAGTCATTTACAAATCCAGCTGTCGCGTAGAAGCAGCTAATGGACTACAGGCTTACCTTAATACGCTTGCAGCTTGGTGCAAACGGTGGAATCTTAAGGTCAATCCGCTGAAAACAACAAACCCCAGCTTCACCCTTAAAAGGCTTTTAATGAATACCCCTGCAATTCAGCTGGAGGGAGTAAACCTAGATCAACCGTCGCAAGCCAAATATCTTGGCATCACCCTGGACAAGCGCCTTACTTTTGAGCCACATCTCAAGGCCACGGTGAAAAAATGTGGCCACAGAATACAGCAACTGCAGTGGCTCATCAACAGAAGGAGCACCTTACAGCTGAGATGTAAGAGGGCTGTGTATGCTAGCTGTATTATGCCAATATGGCTATATGGTATACTACAGATTTGGGGAATTGCAGCCAAATCTAACTACAAACGTATACAGGTACTGCAGAATCGCATACTACGACAAATAACAAACTGTCCTTGGTACGTACGTAGTTCCACATAACATAGAGATCTGAAGCTGCATACAGTGGAAGAGCAGATTGGACGCCACACTAGCAGATACAGCGACAAATTGCTAAGACACCGCAGCCTGCTTGCAAAACACCTACTTCCAGCTCGCCCTTTAAGGCGACTTAAACGGCTAGGCTTTGCCAAAACTATTGGACGTCAATAAGACTGCCATAAAATATTAGTCCTCATAATATATTATGGGGATTGGCTATTTTTTCTATTTTCCTTTTTCCATGTGTTGTTAAGGTACTATTTTTGTTTGTCAGATTCTTCACTTAATAAAAATAAAAAAAAAAATAAAAAAAATTTTCTTCAACCTCATTACCATTTTAGAGTATAATACAAGTGCTTTATTTTGACAAAATGTAAAAAAGCCTTTAATAGATGTCATAAAGTTGCTCGTTGTTAAAGGTGGTGCCCAAAATGGTGGCAAACAGAAGAGCAGAGCCCTACAAACAAACAATAAAACAAAACAAGTTGAGATTGACTCAGCTAGGTTACTAATAAAATAAAAATAATTTGACTTACCACCACTGCTATCAATAAATAACTAAATACCCTCACGTACTTGAAAGCCTCCTCATATAAATTAATCAATTTGTTTAAGCAGCCGTCAAGGTAGATATTGTGCGGTAAGACAGCCCCAGTGCTGTTTTTGGCATAACAGCTCATAGGAGTTGCCCAATTGGCATTGGTATAGTCCATGGGGCTGTGGATGCCACAGCATTGAAGCTAACAAATTAAAAATATTTTTAAAAACAATTTAATAAGTAACCACAAATTGTGTGGCGCTTACTTTCGTTTGGTAGAAGGACATCGCTTCTGTGCCATTCTTATTCCAGGCGATATTCAGTTCATTCTCGGCCAACTTTTCTTCATTGATCCGTTTGATATAGACGAAGCACAGCACACAGGATAGTACCAGTATGATGAGCATAATGACGACATACTATAAGAATAAATTCAACAGATATAAGTGTACATTAAGATTAATTTTATTTATATTCTCACCGTCCAGTTCATGCGTATGTTTTCCTTGATCGTGCCACAGCAACCAAAAATAGAGATCAGAAATACAATGGATCCAACGACGATATAGAATATGACAGTGGGACGTGCCTCATCGGCAACATCTTTCAGAGAAAACGAATTAACAATTACCACGCCAATGCCCACCAACTAGAAAGTTTTGGAAAATTTTAAAACACACATATCACAATGCTCCATATAAATATCGACTGCAAACTCGTATGACAAACACCCAGATAAACATAACTAAAAGTTCATAAGTATACATACTTCTAGTAAACGATGATAAACAAACAACTTCGACAACGATATAACTTCACTCGGTATAGCGTCATATCTCCGTCGCCCAGTACATTTTGCTGGACGTTTTGAGACAACATATCTCCACCGTTTAACAAACGACATATCTCCGCTCGTAGAAGGAGAAAGCCTTAAATTCTCTAGAAAAACGTTTTTAGCCAACTTCAGTTAATTTAGTTGGATTATTTTTAAACCTTCCGTTTGAAGAGTTTAATTTTTTATCAGAAGAAAGAAAAAATTATGCGTTAGAAACAGTGAAATGCATGATGATTGAATATCGCGAAACGTTAAAAGACAATTTTGATGACTCGCAAACTGAAAACTCTTCGCCAAACACGAGGCACGAGTTTCAAGAGTTTTTTGACACGCATCAACCAAAACAACTAAAACTTGACAAAAATGCCATTGATTTAGAAATTGAAAAATATTATGCCAAAACTTCTCATTCAAACTTGCCAATTCTAGAAATATGGAGTCAAGCAACTGACCTCAAAATATTGCAAGTTGTGGCTAAAAATATATTATGCATTCCTGATAGCTCTGCGACCAGCGAGCGAGTTTTTTCTTCATCTGGTAAAATTCTCAATGAAAGACGCACAAAACTTTCAAGTAGGAATTTATTTAATAAAAACAAAAAAATTAAGTTTTTGAAAAAGTTCTACATTTTTCGGGAGGGCGGGTTGTGTTCGGGTATGATATTTTTTATTGCCATCGGGTACGGGTAAAGATTGGCGCTGCGGCCCATGGGCTGGATCGGGTCGGGCGCGAAAAATTAGGCCCATGCCCATCTCTAGTATATAGCTGGCCCTCAAGGCCACCGTTACCAGTTCTTTAACTGGTATAAGAGTATTGAGCGGACGGCTGCGTCCAAGTGCAACGTTTTCACTTTTTTTCTATTCAAATATTGTTGTTTTACTCACCGCACAAAGAGCATTGGATATGAAGACTAGATATTTTATCGTTGTCGTTGTAAAATCCATTTCTATTTAATTCTTTACAAGCGATATGGAGATCAACAACTTTTGAACACTGTACAACAAATCGTTGCGCGCACGTTAACGATTTTTCTTAGACTGAATTACTAAAAAAAAAATCTCGACAGCCGTCCCACCGTCGGATTGATGCGATAATGCCTGCATGGGAAGTTATTGTTTGAAGGCGTTTAAAATAATATAAAAATAAAACCACAAGTAAATAATAATAATAACGTTATTTAGCAGTCGTCGCATGCACTGCGAGAAATGCCCCAAAAGCACC